>JAQGAF010003438.1:0-17638 GCA_034687865.1 Kryphioiulus occultus
ATTTGGGTTGCTCTAAGTTCCGCATTTTGCGCCTCCAATATGCATAAGAAATTTTATGAAATTAGGCGAATTATAACGAGGAATAAATTGTCTACAAAACAAATTTTTCCGATTTTAAAATCGGACATTTGCAAGGTTTCTGAGAAAAACACATTTTTACTCGATTCATGCAGGTGAGTCGATTTTTTTGCATGCAAGTGTATTTTGTCAAAAATGACAATGGTATATTTGATTTTGAAGTAAGGTCGACAATGCAGTATTCTTGAAGGACATATGAGAAACCTTATAAGGTGTGAGATTCAGCTTCCTCACTATTAATTGAGATTTGGGAATAGTAAAAAATTGCCACTTTCTTTACAGTAATACTGAAGACACACGAAAAAAAAAACGCGATAATTAAAAAACGTGGTTGTGTAGAAGGCGACACCTGTCAAGCATGACAATGGTATTTTTGATTTTCAAGTAAGGTCGACAATGGAATATTCTTGAAGGACATTTGAAAAATCTTATAAGGAGTGGGATTTATCTTCCTCATTATTGAGATTTGGGAGTAGTAAAAAAATTGTGACTTTCTTTACAATAAGGTATAATTTAGGGCATTCTTTTGCAGCAGGTAATTAAATGTTAATTGAATCCAGTAAAGCAGTGCTGCATCCAAGCCTGATATTAAAACCTATTGACTTGCAAGTCATCATTTGGAATGTCATGAAATGTTGCACAGTGTGACAAGTACTGCATTGTTTGTGTAATCCTTCTAATCGCCTTTGAAACATTATCTTCCGCCAGAATACATGGAGTGAGAAACTTGATAATACTCGTACGCAGTTGCACTAAGTTGCTTAAACACTTCAAACTTGCAATCACTTCCCAAATTGATAGCTAACCGGGGTGTATCATTTCTTGTGTGTAAATGCTAATTGCAATTTTTTCTATCAAAAAAAACGATAAGAAAGTCATTCACAGGAAACTTCGGACACATAAAACTGCATGAAGGTATTTTCAACGAGAATAGTGACTAAATCAGTCTTTGATGGTTTTTTCAATGCACTCTATCCTAGATTTTCTTAGGCTCTTGTGGAAGAGTAGTTGCTTCACTAAAAACTACGAAATTGAAGATGTTTTCCCTGATGATTGAACAGCACATGCTCTAGGGCCCACGTCCAATTTGTTTCAATTTCTGAAGTAACATTAAAATTTCCCCACCCCCATCAGTTCATGAAATTGCAATGTTCCCAATAAGTGGTTTAAAATTTCTTGAACCTAAACAGAATTCCCCTAGACCCGGAAAACCTGGAATTGTCAGGGAAATTGAAAAAGTCTGACGAAGTCTGCAAAACTAAACAAATCAACAATACATTTTAAGCTATTAAATGTTTTCTGTTTTATCTCCTGTGTAAGTAAGATAAGAAAAAAAAATTCATTTCTTACTTTCCCTTATGTCATATTTTTTGCATTGTTACTGGTCAGAGAGGTCTGGAAAATTTGTTCTAAATCCTGGAAAAGTCAGGAAAGTTGAAAATTTCAAATCTGGGGGCACCTGATAAAATACCTATGAGCAACATAATCCAACATTGGCTGAAAGTGTTTTTTGAGGCTACTTTCCAAGCGCATCAAATTACATGTAGCCTAAGCTTTAGTACCTGTTATCTTGAATAGCTTTCTAAAATCAAATTTTCTCGTGAAAAAAAAATTCTAAAGATAGTTTTTTCTAAATATTTGACTTCGTTGCCTATTTTAAGATAAACTGACATACACAATATCAGCTGGGTATGTGGCTTCATGAGCAGTGAGAAAGTGCAGCTCTAAAAGCCCTACTCTGCTAAGTAGTATTGATTGGGCCTGTGCATAAAATGCCTGTTGACGATTTGAGCATTGCAGTAAAATTTCATTGCACTGATACGAGCGATATCACCATGATATTAGCCTTCGAAATTTGTTAGGCAATTTAAACTAACCTTGGACCCAAACCTCCAGCATGACAGCTTGTGGGACGAAAAAATCTTCCAGTTTTCATTAACCTGGGCCAATTAACATTGAGAAGTCAATCAATCGGCAGCTTTCATTTCCTTTGCAAAGAGCTAATTGCACACAGGCATCGACAGAAACCTAGAAACAGAAATAAATCGTTAGTTCCTTTGCCTATTGATTTCTCATCACTTGTCTTGAGAAAAGATTAGCCATTTCAGGGCTTCTCTCTATGGGACTCCATGGCGCTAATAGCTGACAATTATTGCAGAGTTGACTTCTGGCTACACATGTTGTGCTCTGATGGTACATTGACACGGTTTCTGTTTAGAGGCCACATATTTTTGGAATAGGCCTACACATTCAAGTGGGTCATATTCCCTGTTTGCAAATATATTCCCTGTTTGCAAATAAGCGGATGAATAATTGGCAATATGCCAAAGTCTCCTTATGGTTACATGCCCTCTGTTCATGTAAACATTTTCTCAACCAAGTAAATTTATATTTTAAAAATTACCCATCATCGGGGCAAAATAATGCTTTCTTTAGATTTTCTGTTGAAAACGGACAATGATAGTCTTAATCTTATACTCAATTTGTAATATTCCATATTTTCCTTTACATGTTTACTAGGCTACTAATTTCCGAACAATTCCCTGAGTTTTCCAGGTTTTCAAGAGTACTGTTCTATTTTTTCCAGGCTCAAAAAAAATTATAATGTGCGCCACAATATTACTGAAAACGATATTTAAGTAATTATAAGAAAACGCCATAGGAGAAATTTTTTGAAAATATATCTCAAATGGTAAGGTTTTACTCAATATTATCAAGCAAGCATATCCCAATGATGGATTTTACGAACATTTTTTTGAAAAACTCCAATAGTGTTTAGGAATATTTGCCGTGAATGTTTTTTTTTTTGAAAACAATAATAATAAAATAAGGAAATTTTTGAGGGATGTTTTGTAATACAAACCAGATCCTGAAAATTTCAGAAATATTAACATGGAGAGAAATTAGCTCTATAGACGACACTTGAGTAAACAATTCCCATAAATAAAGGATTTTACGTGTAATCTTTCGAAATCGTTTTCCAGAAATATCAGTAACACGGGCAAGATTGACAGCAGTTTTAATTTTTTTTCGTAAACTAAATCATCAATAAAATATAAAGTGAGATTAATTTTGGAATGCCTCCGACGAAGATTTTAGCAAAATTGCTGAATTTTAGGGTATGGTAGAATTGATTATCAGGTCAATCAGTTTTGTGCTGATTTCTCAGAATTATAATGAACAAGCACAAAATTCAATATTTATTCTGAAAAATTTCAAGCTTTAATTCAAAATTCCCTGAGGCTTCCAGGGTTCCCAGGCTGATAATCACCATGTTTTAAAATGAGCAGTATGAAGATACAATTTCAGAAATGTTTATCAAACCTAAGTTGTCATGGAAGAAAGTAATTTTTACTGCACATCCATCACAGAAATATTATTAATTTGGCAAAGCCATTACTTGCAAAAAAATGATATTTGGCCTCCAGGATGACAGTGCAATATGTCATAGACAATAACTGCTAAAAATAAAGCATAACCAGCATTTAAGCTCACTAGTTGATGATAACATTGTGGGTCAGTCTGAGATGCATTCATTTCAATTAAAAGAGTTGTTTTGAGGCTTTTAGAGCTTCAAGAGAATTTGTGGATTTGATTAAAAGCATCAACTTCTCTTTGTTGCCCACAATTTACATCATACAACAACATGAACAATGTAGAACAACGACTAAACACCTTCATGAGGTACTAACCTTTCAAAGGAAAGAAATTCCCCAAGAAAACACATTTTGGTATGAAAATTTGGACTGAAACCTATCATTTCAAATAGGTTTTCAAAAAATTTTGTCTATGGCACTTCCGCCAGTTCCAGATTAATATTATTAAATATTTTTATAGAGTTGTGTGCTAAAATCAATCATTTCTCGGATTTCTGATGTATTTTTTCGTTTTCAAAATGTGTTGCTCACGGCACTTTTCGTTCAAGTTACTCCTGTAGTTTTTATTTTTTTTAATTTAATAAATTTAGTTTCGTTTTGAGTTTTAATTTGATAGTTGTTTTCAAAAAATTTCGCCTGTGTTCTTCTACCCACAATTCTTATTTCTGCAGCATTTTTATAGAAAAGTTTGTAAAATTTATCATTTGGGAGCTTGTGTTTCTAAACATTTCGTCCTGGCATTCCTACATTATCGATATTAATAAACACATTTTATTATGAAAATTTCGTCTATGGCGTTTCCGTCATTTTCAGATTAATTATTAATTTATAACATTTCTGATAGAATTGTGGGCCAAACCCCACTATTTCTGAAGTGTTTTCCACAATTTTTTGCATAGGCCTATGGCATTTTTCGTACAAGCTGAAATTAGGAGTTAGGAGATTAGGAGTAGATCGCCTTTAAAGTTATTTAATCATTAAAACAAATGAACCTAGAGATATGAGAATATGACCATGGAAAACCTGGAAAACCGTGTGAATTTCGTTTCCAAAAATTTGTAGTCACCATGTATCTTCGACTTGAAAACTTCCAGAAAATTCACTTCTGCTTACAGAATCAATAAGCTGGATTATGCAGCTAAGACAACCTAGCTTTGAACGTGATAAGAAAAACTGTTAAAATTTTCAAGTAATCCTGCTGCTCATTCAGTTAATTTTGCCAAGGCTTTGATTTAATTATAAAAAAAAATTCAAGGCAAACTCTGCAGGAAGGCCAGCTGGATAATTTGAAAGCGAAACTACATATTCAAGTATGGATTGAACCACCTGCGCACAAATCGTTACATCGACCTGTCACCGAGACATCAATATTAGCATGCCTGCCATACGCCCAACATAAAGCCACATCCTTGAATGTTTTTTATTTTCTCATCGATCACGTGCCAAATAATCTCTGGTTTGGACATGTTATGACTGGGAAAATATTGGTCTTGCGCAAGTTTGGTCTAATGTTACCCAGGAGATAAGTCCACTTGTGGCTGGGGACACAAATTTAATGACAAGTAAGCACGTGCTGTTGTGACAACAGCACGTAACTGCCCAAATGCACGTGCTTGCTGTGATACATGGGCCCCATAATACATGTATATGTAATTATAATTTATCAAATTCTCAATTAATGTGTAAATGCGGTATATGGGTATAGTCTCTGTTTTAACATAGCACTGTAAGAAAGTGAGCTTCTCTTAACGGCTCGTAAGCTGGCAGTGATTGCCTGCCGGTTAGGGGCAGCTAAATCTAAAATTACATGTTACTATTTCGTCAGGTTAGGTTAGATCAGGTCAAGTTAAACATAAAAAATAATTGAAAAGGATACATTCTGGTTAGGACAGGTGGAATTCTTGACAAGTACAGGGTGTCTACCGGTCATTAGGGTTTAAATTGTTCATTTGGCACCTATTTCCACACAAGATTTCACCCACGGCGTGTTTTTGGCCAATAATCATTCACCAGAGTGGTAGATAATGCTTCTCAAAATCGCTATTTAATCATCGCATAAAACTTTAATGGCCCCATATTCTAATAGGCATGGAAAAATTAGGTCATGAAAAAGTCATGGAATTTGCAATGCCAAATGCAGTAGACACCATAAAGTAGATTTCAAGCATAAATATTGAAGAAAGGGCTGCACCATACATAAGTAAAGTACATTTACTTTACCTTTACGTGTACTTTACTTATCTATGGTTGTACCAAAGTTTATACAGAAAACGTTACTTGGAATACAGATAGATAATTTTTAAACATGGCTTAATTTGTGTTTTCTGAAAATCTTAATAACGATGAGGATTTTTAGGGTAGGCTAATGAACTTTTTCAAGAATTTTTAAGAAATAGGGCCTACTGTATTAATATTTACAAGAACACAAGTGCCCACATTTCTTTAAAAAATATTTGTTGGAATATTAATCCTGGAAAAGCTGCAGGCGAAACCTTTTGAACCTTTTGAATGTTTTAAGAATTTGGATTTTAACGAATTTTTTTAAAAAAATATATATACAGATGAATGATGGCAGTAAATTGTTTTGGAAAATTGAACCAAAAGTGGTGGATTTTAGCCCAAATTTCTACAAAGAATGATTTTGGGAGATGTAATACAAAAGCAATTGGTGGTGCAAACACCAGTATCTTTCATTTTCAAGTGGCCACACAGCAAACACGTGATGTTTTGATTGATGAATTGCAGTCACCGCAATGAAAGAAAAAAAATGCTGGCATTCATTTCCATCGGATTTGCCGTTTTTGAAGTCACAAAATAATCTGGAATGTTACATGTTCATCTATGTCAACAACGACATGCCTGCTGGATATAAAACAACTGCATTGCATTTTACCATTACCAAATGGTGAAAATGTATGTGCAGTACCCTGCTGGGAAAACTAAGGTGCTCAGGATGCTTTGGAATTACCCTTTTTATGATTTCTAAAAGAGCACTGCATGCCGAATTAATGAAACTTGTACAATAAACAACAGCTACATAATGCACTTCAGATGAAGTACATGCATAATACATGTACAACGAAATGAAATTGCTATTAAAGACCTAGAAATGCGATTGCGTTATATCAATCAGACATACGGTGGAAATGTGTATAAGAGGGAATAAACCATATGCAGTAATATGTGTAGAAAGATAAGAAATTCCTTAAATTTTAAGTTAAACAATGAAGTTAAATTCTTCAATGTTAAATTTTCCAAAATATTACATTTGCAAATACATGTAACTGAAAATAACTAAAAAATATGCATGTAACTTAATAGTTGTTCAAGATGAGAAGTTCCATAAATTATAAGTTAAACAATGAAGTTAAATTCTTCAATGTTAAATTTTCCAAAATATTACATTTGCAATTACATGTAACTGAAAATAACTAACAAATATGCATGTAACTTACTAGTTGTTCAGGATGAAAAATTCCATAAATTTTAAGTTAAACAATGAAGTTAAATTCTTCAATGTTAAATTTTCCAAAATATTACGTTTGCAAATACATGTAACTGAAAATAACTAAAAATATGCATGTAACTTTTTAGTTGGTCAGCAGTTTTCAATATTTGCTGCTAATTTTTTATACGTAATTTACTTCGTTCGATTTCAAATTAAACTTTCCAGGAAGCGTTAAATCGAACGAGCTGTTGCCATGGAAACGACGCCAATTACCATGGTAGCGACGTGACGCCAAATGAACGACACATGCACAGTGTAATTGAAATTGGAACGAAGTACAGTAAACAGCTTGTGGAAAATTAGCAGCAAATATAGACAAAATATTACATTTTTTATTTATTTTCATGTTTTCATTTAAAATTTAACATGGAGAACTTAATTTAACTCTGTCTGCTCTCATGTACGCCTCTCCCCTCTATTTAATAGCCATGACATAATTGACATTAAAGTTTTGCCAAAGAATACTAATACCAATCATCGATAAAACCAGTAAATATGCTCAGACGTTTTTGTTACAGCGCTCATAAAATGAATTATTCAAATTGATAATCTTTACTCAACGATTTCTTCTGTCGTGAGAAATGGCATTATTGGCATATGTCAAAGTCTTGACGTGCAGTCTGATGATAACAACATCATTTATAGTCTAATGCCTAGTTCTCAAGATGATAATAAATTGAGTTGGTTAGGAATAAATATGAGAAAGCACAGGTGTCAACATAATTTTTGAAAACAAGTTCCACTCGTAAAATATAATGCTAAGGAAAATGACTGGAAATTCCTGCTCAGATTATGACTACATGTAGGATGTTTGTTGTAATCCCAATTATGTGTTTTAGAAGTATATATAGGCTTGAAACGTTTTGTGAAAATTTCTAACAATCCAAATATTTATCACCAAGTGCTGATTGATTTCGTTAAAATACAAGATCTTTTGTTTTGCCATTTGTGGTATAATATTTGTAAAAATACAGCAGATGTGTCTACCTTTTTCTAGTGATGACAGCTATGAAGAAAAAAATTCTGATATGTGCACTTGTGCACATGGAAAATAATAATGCTAAACAAAATGACTGGAAAATTTCCACTCAAATTATGTTGCAGTCCCAATTATGTATTTTCGATGTATACATGTATGCTTGAAACGTTTTGTGTGAAAATTTCTAACAGTCCAAATATTTGTCACTAAGTGCTGATTTCGTTTTACTTAATTTCACTTCAATGTTGTACAATATTGAAACCCTTTGTTTTTGACAAAAATAAATTCACCAAAGTTGATTTCCATGCACTTGCAACGTTATGGTTGGGCACCTTTAAAATTCGAAATATGACACTTAAAATCTATGAAACACTAGTAACTCAATTTTTTTATGTAAAGCTAGATCAAAGTCAAGATCTTTTGTTTTGCCATCTGTGCTATAATACTTGTAAAAAATGCAGCAGATGTGTGTACTTTTTTCTAGCGATGACAACCATGCACAAAAAAAATTCCTGATATGTGCACTTGTACACATGGAAAATAATAACATAAAAATTATTGCATGGGATGTCAGTTTGTGATAACTTCATTATTTGTGACAATGAGGCAATTGCAGACCCATCTACAGTAACTTCCTGACAGATATTGCTTTTAAATTTAGCATTGGCATAGTTCATGCAGACTATTTTTGCCATTTACTGTTTCACGGCCACATTGATACAATAATAAATTGAAACATAATGTAAAATCAATTTCTCCGAGTGCAGCTATCGGCAATACTCATTCCGTAAATTATCAGCAGCAATTGCCCCGTTGACCCAACAAATTACCCAATTAGTTTCCTAATTAATGTCAGATGTTGCTACACTTATCGATAATTTACGATAGTACAGTAAGGAATACACTGGATGTCGTTCTCATGCATTCCATTTTTTTTTTAGGTTGAATATTTTCTCGTAAAGTTCGATCATGACAAGAAACGAGCATACTTGAGTTTGAGAGGACAAGAGGTACTCAAGCCTTTACAGGAGAAAGAACTAGCCAATTCAAGGTAAAAAAGGAACTTTTCCATCCTACAATCCCACAATCCCACAATAGCCACACTAAATTGCAGATTTAATAATTTTTTTATCATACAGCGACGTTAAGTCACTATGGCGACCGGAGTTTGCAAGCTACATGGTGGAAGGCACACCTGGGAAGCCTTACGGTGGACTCATGGCGCATTTTAATGTAGTGGAAGCCAACATGAAAGCAAGGAGAGACGAAGTTCGGGAACATTTGGGCCTTGACGAGGTTGTGCTTACGTTAACTAGTTACCCGAGGTAGGCACAGGAAGGAAAAGCTGGGAAATGTTTTTTTTTATAATTTAACTTGATTGACAGATTTGACTCTTGTCTCGTGTTTAGGCTCGGCAGCGGAGTATTTACTACTCCTCCGATCAAACCAACGCCTCACGAGGGGTACACTCGGTCACTGTTTTTTCCAGATGAAGTCATTTTCCAAGGCCACCCGCGTTTCAAGTGAGACTTATTTCTTCCACTTATAATAATGTTGTTGGCAGTGTCAAAAAGGTGAATTCCCACATTAATTTGTTTTGCTCAACCCGTAAGTGTTTACCGAGATGATCAAGGATCACCAATGGGTGACATAGCGATCAAGACGGGAGGCTTGGTGCAATTGCAAGGTTCATGCCGTCAGGGAAATGAAATGTGGTCACGGAAATGTTTACATTTTGCCCAAAAAGTCAGGGAAAATTTTCAAAAAATGTTGAATTTCAATTTTGCGACTGGAAATGTTTAATTTCCAATTCATGTTTGTGAAAAACACCCTATAGATTACACATGCAATTCGTTATTTCCAGTAGTCTTTCAAAAATTTCGCCTACGGTGTCCCTTATAAAGAAACGAGCTAAAATCCATCGTAGAAATACATGTATGTTTAAATTGAGGGACAGTTTCTTGGGTTGGTCAAGGAAACAGTTTGTCATGTGTTCCTATATTTAAGTGCAAATTGCCATGGCACAGCAAAATATAGCAGGTAGGCCTACTGTCTAAAATTCATCCTTTGAGATCTGATTTTTCTAAAAATTTCTCCTGCTTAAATTACATCTGTTTATTTCTGATATAGTTTTTTTACAACAAAAAAAGGGCCTACCGTAGTCTCTTGAATATTAATATATTTAAGAATATCTCAAAATTGCATTTGGACTAAATTTTTTTTACAAATTTCGCCTATGGCGTTCTCTTAAATGTAATTTGTAGGCATTGCTCTCACGTTAATATTAACACCCATACATTTTTTAGAATTTTTTTTGTGGTCTAGTTTTTGTAAAATTTTTGCCGACGGCGTCGCCACGACTGAAAATGCGAATTTTGTTTCAAAAATATTTGATTAAAATTGTGAAACAAAATCCGATATATGCATGTGAAAAAATTTAAAATATTACATACATGAACTTTAATGGGCAAAGTGTGGAAAATAAAGTTAATTTTACGTATATTTAATATTTTCTATTTGAAAAGTCAGGGAAATTGATCTGATTTATTCATGGAAAGTCAGGAAAAGTAAGGGAAATTGAGTTGCAAATTTTGGTATGAACCATGATTTTGCTGGAATCTGAAAATCCTAAAACATGCAGTGTCTTCGTTTTATCAGCAAATCAAAATTAATGCTGTAATAATTCTCAAAACCAGGACCCTGGCCAGAAATATCCGGGAACGTCGGAAAGAAAAGGTTGTCATCAACATTCCAAGTGAGAATTGCTTTTTGACTTTGGAGCTTATCACGAAAGCTTGTACGGAGCGTAGCTGACACTGTTACTCTTCAGTTTTTAAAGACGTGAACACACCAGACCCGTTTGTGGAAGACTTTTCCCAACTCGGAGACGATGGCGAGGCTCGGAACGCTGCGAAACCCGATCACGTCTACATGGATGCCATGGGATTTGGAATGGGATGCTGTTGTCTTCAAGTTACGTTTCAAGTAAGCCGAAGTCAGATAATTGTGAAAGAAAAGCACAAAGTATTCCAATAATTTGTAATACGTGTATTTCTACATTGAAGGCGTGCAATATCAATGAGGCAAGGCTATTGTATGACCAGTTGGCTACGCTGTGTCCCATTGCAGTGAGTACAGCTTTGAGTCACAACATATGGCTTTGTACCATAAGTAATAATCTTAATGTGCGTTCGTTTCAACCCTAGTTAGCATTGAGTGCGGCTTCACCAGTTCATCGTGGCTATCTTACAGACAATGATTGTCGTTGGGATATCATAGCTGCCTCGGTTGATGACCGAACGAAAGAAGAGAGAGGATTAGAGGTATGATAATGGCCAGAGCCCGTTTTCTGACAGTTAAATACATCTTCAAACAGGGTTTATACCAAAATTTGCAACTTAATTTCCCTGCCTTTTCCTGACTTATCAAATAAAAAATCACAGCCACGTAAAATTAACTTTTCCCACACTTTACCCATTCAAGTACATGTATCTATACATGTATATCTGATTTGTTTCACAATTTTCATCTAATATTTTTGAAAAAAAAGTTTGCATTTTCATTCGCCACGACCCCGCGTATATTTTAGAATTGAGGATGTCGTAGGCAAGATTTTTTCAAAAAAATTCTAAAAAATATGTGGGTGTTAATATTAACATGAGAGCAATGCCTGCGAATTAACATTTAAAAGAATGCTGTAGGCGCAAGTTTTGAAAACTACTGGAAATAACGAATTGTAAGTGTGATTTATTTATAGGGTGTTTCTCACAAATATGAATGGAAGATTAAAAATTTCCAATCACAAAATTTAAATTCAAAATATTTAAAGTTTTACTTGACTTTCCCTGACGTTTTGGGCAAAATGTCCACATTTCCCTGACTTTTCCTGACCACATTCATTTCCCTGACTTTCCCAGACAGTATGAACCCTGTCAAATCTGGTTTGGGGTGAAAATATGAGAAGGCATAACCAAGAAAAATTAAGGTTCTTGTACCATCTTCTCTTGATGTCTTTTCAATTTTCTCACAACATTCCAGCCATTGAAAGAATGCAAATTTCGAATCAACAAATCTCGGTACGATTCAATAGACAGCTACCTGTCCCCGACAAGTGAGAAATACAACGACATCGACCTCGTTTATGATGAGGAATTATATAAGCAGTTAATCAATGCAGGTAACGCAATCACATTACGTAGCCGCATCACGAGTAAATAATAACATTGCACAATTTCTTTCAACAGGAATCGATCACCCTCTTGCTCGGCACGTTGCTCACCTATTTATCCGTGACCCAATTTCCCTCTTCAGTGAAAAGATCGAACAAGACGACAGCCGTGATTCGGATCACTTTGAGGTAGAGGCATTTTGGACAATACCGCTTAAGCACAGAGCTTGAAAAACTGAACACTTTTACGATCTTCGTCTAGGCTAGGTGATGATATTAAAGTTTTCACTGCTTGATTGTAGAACATTCAGTCCACGAACTGGCAGACCATGAGGTTCAAGCCACCCCCTCCTAATAGCCCCATTGGCTGGAGAGTCGAATTTAGGCCATGTGAGGTAGGTTGCACTAAAATTAATCACTTTCCGATAGCATCAATCAAACTCTTTTTGTTTTTTGTTTTAGGTGCAAATGACTGATTTTGAGAATGCCGCATATGTGGTTTTCGTCGTCTTATTGACCAGAGTCATTCTGTCATTCCAATTAAATTTTTTAATACCACTGTCGAAGGTAATATGCGTTCTCTAAACATTATACATGTATTGTCAATACTGTTTCTGGAAAGTCAGGGATTGTCAGGGAATTCGTCAAAATTTGTGAAAATGTCAGTGAATATCACAGAAATTGAGATAGTTTACAATTTTTTAAAAGCAATTTTTCAAAAAGCTAACATTTATCGTTTCGGAACTCAGCAAATTTATGAACAGAATTTTTTTAGAAAAAATTTGCCACTGCATGAAACAAAATGCAATGGCAACTTTTTTTTTTAAAAAAAAAACTAAGACAAGAATTGCTAAACAAATTCTTGTATGGAAACAAACTTAGTTTCGCTACTAATTTTAAAATTCATAACTTGTGATCTAAATCTCCAAAAATTTTCGCCTACGGCACAGCGGGTTAAACTTTGATTCAGTCCTTGAAAATTATAAATGTACTATTTTTGTGGTCTAATATTGTGTGAAATTTCGTGTAAAATGTCAGGGAAAGTACTGACAAGTTGTCAGGGAAATTAATTTGAGAATTTGAGTGGAAACCCTGTTTCAGTAATTGCTGTTCAGCAAGTTTATAATTTTGGGTGTTACGTTAGTTATGATATACTGGAAATGTTACATACAATGTAATTTCAAATACATGTCCTTTGTCCATGATTCTAAAGTTATTTAACTTTAAATAATTTAACTAGGTGATTTTAAAGACTATCCTCAATGAATTTTAGTTTGAAAATAGATTAAACTGACTAAGGAATCCTAACGAATCTTTTTTTCAAATAATCTTAATGATAGAACTGTTTATTCTAAAGAGGTTAGGTACCTCATAAAGCATTACCAAGCACATTTTTTGCAGTTGATTAGTATGGTGAAACTAAAACCAAAACTTGTCAATATGTTCATTTTAGGTTGACGAGAACCTAAAAACAGCCCAGAAAAGGGATGCTGTACTTGCAGGCAAATTTTGGTTTCGAAAAGATATAATGACTGGCAAGTGCTTTTTATTTGAATCAGTTTCTCGTAAATTTAATTAGTTGTTGTATGTTTGCATTTTATATTTTAAGTCTGATGTTAGGCTTGTATGTGTAACATGAAACATTCAAAATTTGCCGAATGTTTAGGTGGATCCCCGCCAGAAGCTGCTGCATGCGTCAGCGAATGCATCAAACCATGTGAAGACGAATATACCTTGATGTCAATCAACGAAATTATCAACGGAAAGGTAAATTAAGCTGGGCGATTTCACCTTTAAGTAAGATCGTGAAACATGCTTTATTGAAATTCGTTTTACTCAGGAAAACGAGTTTCCAGGTCTGGTGCCACTCATTCACAAATATCTGAACATTGTGGATGTGGACACAGACACGCACTGCACCATTCAACAGTACCTCAAACTTATTCAGCAAAGGGCATCGGGTAAGATGGTGAAGATGGGACTGAAATAGATAGGATAACAACCCTGACTAATCTTTCTCTTTCTCGTTCATTTTCCAAAGGGGGTAAAAAGACCACGGCTCGTTGGATAAGAGACTTTGTTCAAAATCATCCGGAATATAAGAAGGATTCAGTCGTTTCTGATGCCATCAATTACGATTTGATGTGCACAGTGGACAAAGTTATCAACGGAGAGATGGACTGCCCGGATCTGTTTGACAAGCCAGGAACCAAGACTCGAGAAGCCATTCCAAAGGCAGTCCAGAAAGCAGAGCAGTGCTTTCTTTCCGTCAATGGGGAAGCTTGCAACGACAATAATTGAAAGCCATCCAGCGCGATTTGAGTTTCCCCAGTTACAAATTGGTGGGTCATTGAACTTTTTAAAATTAGCCAATTCATCCATTTGAAATTTGAAATAAAATTTCCAAACTATTACCACATAAGTCCTTTTGTGTACAGTTTATATGCATTTACTTACCAATAGTAGGGTATTGAGTTGAATCAAATCGTTGTCACTACTGGTTCTTCTTCAAGTTTTCAAATTCTGCAAACAAAGAATTAATATTATCAATAGATTCAATTAATATTTAAACTTAATTAGTCCAATACTAATGCCCATCATGCAAAAATTTACTGATCATATTTTTACTTTTAAAATAATTAACTGCTAAATATTTACCACCATATATAGAATGAGTAGTTAGTGTTTAAATTGTTTCCTAAATTTATAAAAAAAACATAACGTTGGGAAAAATCCAAAATGGATGGCTAAATAGTGGAATTCATTATATCAAACGAGCACTAATTCACCTCTTCCATTTGAAATTTTGGATTTTTCCCTACTGATGTTTATATAAACAATCGGCGGAATTTATAACGAAAAAAAAAGTTAAACACTCGTGATAAGACTTGTCTGTACCGGGTGGTAAATATATGTATTTTGCATATATAATAATTTTCAAGCAAAAATATATGTAAGTTTCACAATTGTTCTGGCCTGGTGGACCTAGGTGTTGAACTTCTTTTGAAGCATTTGCACTCACAAATGAAGTTCTAAAATGTTTTATGGGGCACTAAATATTTCAGAAATTTTGAAATTCCAATCAGGTTTGTCGACCTGTGATACACACTTTACAACTAACAATAAATATTTCATTTTTTGCAGGCCTCCACTTTGAAACATCTGTCAAAAGTTTCCAAGCCATTGTGCCACTGCTACAGTAGATTTGTAATTTAGGTCGCATTTGCTCAGTAGCTGAAGCTTTGCTTACAGCAACGATCACAACAAAACGGTTGCATATCATCAATGCTTTTTGGAGAAAAATCCATGTATGCGTGTGCCACGACTCATTGCTGATGCACATGTGAAAATTCAAGTGCCATTAATTCTCTAGGGTGTCTCGTTATCCCCAAAAATCGAGCTGTGAAAATCCGTTTGCATTTAGTTCCTCGTGTGGCTCTGTTCCATTATCAACTTTAAGCTTATATAGGTTTGCCATTATTTTGTGAGAAAAATGTGTAATTCCATTATGCGGTCCTTTGTGTAAACACCTCATTTCCTAGTGGACCAATAAAGATAAATTTAGTTGCAGAATTGTTTAAAAATCTGCTATTGTGTCACAACTTGCAGTTAACCACAGAAGGAGCATCTATTTGCTGAAAAAGTATTATAACCACTAAATATATTTACCATGTGTAGAACGAGCCTAACTTGTTTGTTAAATGTATGAATTCCGTAGCTTATTCATAAAAATGAATAGTTAGCAAAAATCCAAATGTGTGTACGATTGAGCGAATTACACCATTTGGCCCTTGATTTCGAATTTTTCGCAATTTTTTTTATAAATACAGTAAGTTAAACGATGTGAAAGGTCATTCTATAAATGGTGGTAAATATATTTAGTGAGTATAATAATTTTTAAAGCAAAAGTATGTTCAGAAATTGTTATTGCTAGTTATGCTTTAGTACAGATAGGATTTACCAACACAGGTAATTCAAGCCATGATCAGCAACATACCTGTGCCTGCCATTAGCATTCCAGTCTTCACATATTACTTGAATTTCTTGTGATGCTTGATAAAACTGTAAATGTGCAAAGCCAGGTTATACAAATTTAGGGTAATCAGACTTAACCTTGTAGTTATTTCAATTATACTGTAATTACAACAAAACTAATTCATCGTTGTAAAATGACCGCATATAGGCCTCTGAAATCACAGCAATGATTTCTGATGTACCCATTGTATAAATATTTCATAAATATTTATTGACGTATTTGATGAACCTCACAAAACCGAAGGTCCCATTTCTTATCAAAAAAAACCTGCGGGTAATTCGTTAACAAAGATGAAGGATTATATCTCATTAGCAAGCGAGACTAGTTTATAAAAATTGCCTTTGTATTTGAGGGATGTATCAGTCGATGTATTTCAATTCCAGACACTGTGTTATAAAGCACAAGATGTCGGTAGCTTCTTCAATCTGCAAGAAAATATTCCGTTTAAGACTCACATCGTCTAATGAATAAATCCTTCCAAGAATCCATTGTTGGGGAAATAACTCACCATTTTAGCAGTTGGTTTTCCAGCACCATGTCCCGCCTTTGTGTCCACTCGAATCAACAAAGGGTTTTTCTGAAATGAAGGTCATAGGGTTCATGAAATTTTCCCCACACTTCCATACCTGTTGAAATAACCATAAAACTCACCTGTTTGCTTTGACTGCCCACAACATACTGCAACTCCGCAGCAAATTTCAGAGAATGTAAAGGCACAACACGGTCATCGTGGTCAGCGGTCATAAGTAGTGTGGCTGGATACTGTATGTCGCCCTCTGGAACTTTGATATTGTGCAAGGGGGAAAATCTGTATGGAGAGATCAATAAATAAGTCGGCAATATCATCGGAAATCAAAGCTTGCATGTTGAAAACTGTTCCAGGAAAAATATGGGTCTTACTTAAGAAGATTTTTCAAATGCTTTTCCTCGTCTGAAGAACCGTAATCAGAGACCCAAGCGTGTCCAATTGTAAACTTGTGAAATCTTAGCATATCCATAACGCTGCATTTCAAAAAAGACGTATCTAGTTAGCATGGTATGTAAACAGGTTGATGTGAATGTTGAAGAATTTCGTATATCAAAGACTTGGATCCTGTAAACGAGTTTGTCGTTTGCAACTCATATAATAAATTTGCTAAATACACTAGGTATATACGTCAGAAGTTTGGTCGCCGTTTTTATATAGAAGTCAGACATACATGCATATACAGTAGTTGCTCATTGTTTCGTTTCAGATTTTACCGATTTAGGAGGGGTGTTTAATAAGTTCCCGGGATCACTTTATTTAAAGAATAGCTGGAGTGATTTTAATGAAATTTGCTACATAGATAAGACATGAAGGCATTTATGTACCAAACATCATTAAAATTCCTCCATCCGTTCTCCATATTTTTCATTAGCCCGACCTCTTCTCAAGTATTGCTGTCCGATTTGGAATCCTTACAGGGAGGATCGAAAGCAGGAACTCGAAAAAGTGCAGCGTAGAGCTGCT
>JAQGAF010003439.1:0-17633 GCA_034687865.1 Kryphioiulus occultus
TATTCGCAGAGATGTTATGTATACAATTTTTCAATTTTTTAACATGGCAGGGGTGGGAGGGGAACTGCCCGTTAAAACGAAAGTAAAATTTCCATCGATTTATGAAATTACAAAGCTGTTTTTGGAGTGCTATCCAGTGCTTTGCTCTTTACACTTGTCGAAAAATGAGTGAAAACGAAAGCGACATTTTCAGCGATTTCTTGGAAATTTCATAGGGCATTGACCAGCTTTTTTGGTGAAACTAAAATGTAATTAAATTTATCCAGTATGCAATTTCTCACTTATGTAAAGAATAGCGAACTTCTAGCGAAATTTTCATAGATTTTCTGAAAAAACCAAAGGGTATGATATACTTGTGTTTTGTTGAAAAAGCAAAACTGTTGCAAAATTCATCTGGTTTTAATGTTTCCACATGCATTTTGGTGTATTTTCATGAACTTATTGAAAGAGTGAAAACTAGAGTGAAAATTTCCACCAATTTATTGAAAAAAGTGAATGGAAGTGTAGAGAAAAAAACAAAAATGTTGCTAAATTTATTTTTGCTATTTGGACTCTCATTCGGGTATATTTTCATGTCAAGTCGAAAATAGTGAAAATTGTAGAGCATTCTTTCTTGAACAAATCATCCTTATTCGTAAAGCACACTTGTACTTGTGTTTATAAACTTTTAGCTGAAACTTTGACATGTGGGCCTTAATTAATGGCCCTGAAACGTCGATGTTTATGGTTGATCCCTGTTACATTGGTTTTGTTGAGGCCATGCTCTCATTATGTGAAAAATAAAAAATAATTATTGAACTGATAGAAAAATAAGTGAAAACGAAAGTGAAATTTCTAACGATTTCTTGGGAAATTCCAAAGTGGAAAACCTAAAATGAAACTCAATTTATCCAGTATTTTGTTCTTTACACTTGTTTTGCGTGTATTTGCTTGAACAAGTCGAAAAATGAGTGAAAACGATTCCAGCGATTCTTATAAATTTCATAGGGTATGGCCCAGCTTTTTTTGGTGAAACAAAAATGTAACTAAATTTATCAAGTCCTTTGCTCATTCCAAAGAATAGCAAACTTCTAGGGAAATTTTCATTGATTTTTTTTTAAAAAACAAAAATGTTGCTAAATTCATCCTGTTTTAATGTTTCCAGTTGCATTCAGGTTATTTTCATGGTCGTATTGAAAGAGTGAAAACTAGAGTAAAATTTCAGCCAATTTATTGAAAAAAGCAAATGGCAGTTTTGCTGAAAAACAAAAATGTTGCTAAATTTAATTTGACATTTGCCCTCATTCGGATGTATTTTCATGTCAAGTCGAAAAAGAGTGAAAATTGTAAAGAATTCTTTGCTGAACAGGTCATCCTTATTCGTAAAACAAAAAAAATGAGTGATTTTGAGATGTGGTAACTAGTAAACATGACTAAATACCCGAATTGAATAGTAAAATTGTTAATGATCAGATGGCTGAGTCCGTTTAGCTTTTACCTTCTTCCCTTTCATCACTATGGATTATTTTAGGTACTTGTCTTAAATGATAAGATTAAGAGTAGAATAGATATCTGCATGCGATATCATTAAAAATGAATTTGAACAAAGAGGGGGAATATTATTGTTACCATAAATACGATACGCGATGATATTGTGAGGTTTTATTAATTAAACAAACAGTCAGCAAACTGTCCAAAATCTTTTGCCAGGATTTTTTCAAAGGTTTTAGTCCGTCATCTGCAATTTGTTATCGAAATTCGTGCTAAAGTCAATCATTTGTTATCCAGGTTAGCCAAAAATTATCTACGATGCTCGCCCATTTTTAATATTTCTTGATATTACCAGCAGATTATTGATGGTCGCTATGATATAAATTATACTGTTTGACATAAAAAATATTTTTAAAAACATGTAAAGTGGAAGGCACAATCATAGCGCAATGATTTGAATTTTTCTGGTTTGTTTTCATCGCTTACTCCTTTTTGCTTGAAGCGTTATAAGCTTAATTTTGACCACGTGGTATTTTTCTTACTGTGCATTCAGGGAACATGAATGCAGTCAGGTTTGCCTTTATGTTAACTGAAAGCGCTGCTTTTCCGTGTTAAAACTATGGCGCTATCACTTCGAGACATCTATGGTCTATGGTTCAGGAAGTAGAAGTCTCATCTTTCACTGTTTTATGTGTCATGGCGGATGTCAGATGGGCGTATTGTTGTTTTTCTGTTTTGATCATCGTTGTTTTGCCATTTTTAGGTAAGTTTTATTGACCGTTATTTACTCGTTTGTGAGTCGGGGAACAGTTCGGCCTAGAAATGGCGGTCATGCGTTCCCTGCTCGACCAGAGGCTTTCGAAAATCGCATCCCTTGTTCTCGAGAGATGTTGTCGTATTGATCGAACTCACCTTTAATTATTGATCTTTCAGTCGATGGCGAAAGGACCAGTAATAAAATCTACGATAACTTGGTGGCGGATACACCATGTTTCAGGAGGTTAAATGCAACACATCAAATTGGATGCGGATGTAAGTGAATTGAAACTTGAGATGGCTTTTGAATGCAAAGCTGTCTTGATATGAGATACCGGCAAAAAAAAAAAACTGTTAATAAAAAGTTTGCTTATTCGATGCTTTGCAAAACCGACGCATTGACTTGAGTTCAGTTTTAATCCGACAGGCATGTCAGCGGAGTATTGTCAGTTTAAATGACGCCATGGTAAATGTCGGATAATCCCAAATGATCAGTTTGGCCCATTGGGCGTCATATTAATTGGCACAATATGTTCCTAGATAACGACAATGAGTAGTAGGTCTATGAAACAATCAATGTGCATTAATGTTTAACTTTGCATTTTGGTGTAGGAAGTGCAGTTTTTCAAATTTGTATTGACAAACTTATTAAACGGGAAAAATGCATGTAAAAGTTACCCATGTGCTTCATGATTTTGGACTTCTTAAGCTGAAAAACCTATAATGCGAAACCTTTATATCCGGGGGAAATGAACACAGGTTCTATGGGGTTTATATCTGGACTTAGACATCAGGACTTAATATGCGGGTGGTATTGTGGGAGGAAAGTGAAATTCCAGTATTGTGTTGTTTAATTATGTGCATTTTAATTGGTAGCGGAAAGAGGTGGAAATGTTGGAATTGTTCATTATGTTGCCAAAGACACAGACTTGGAATGGCTCATATATCACGGCCCAAACTATCCCTACATTGCTGTTATAGACGTGGTGAACTTTAATCTGTATGTGGAGCGAGATTTAGCATTTTTATTTCAATAATTGTTAATTGTTTGGTAAAGAACAACATTTTCCGTTGCTGTTTGTTGCCAGGAAAACCCTGACAAAAATGCAGAAGTCCGAAAAAGTCAATGGAGTGATCGTTATCAGTCCATTCAACTCTTCTGGACCGGATACTGGATATTCACCTGACCAATCTTGCCCTAACCAGAACTATGGTTGGTTCATTAAGTGGGAAATAATTACAGTGATCTGTTGTGTTCATTTTATGGGAAATAATTCCGATGAACTATGTGTTACTTGACCATATTGTTTTGAAATGTGCTTTAGGAATTTATAATGAGTGTTCAGTAAAGTGGAATCCATATGGAGATGGCATGTTCTTCCAAGATTGGAAGTTTCCAATCTTTTTGGTTCAAAGGCAGGACGACATTGACAATTTAATTGAAAACGTAATTGCTTTTACTGTTCTTTGAAATTCGAGGCTCTGGTTTATAGTTGTTATTTTTTATTCTGACATTTTAGTGTATATTTTTAAGGGTGAATTTTTGTAAATTACAGTGTTATCAGCAGTTTAATGCACCTCTTGATGGTAAACCTCGCACTTGGCCATTATGTGCTGCTCAACTGTCCAGTAACATGCATGCAGCAAAAGATGCACCAACGTGCATCCGCAGGAGCAACATGATTACCAATATAAATCCAAGTACGTCACTTTCAGTAACGTATCAGTAGTCTTGCTCGACTACATGTATTTTTATTACATAAATTTAATCCTCCCTTTGCCTTGCAGTACGGGTCTGTGATCCATTGAGCGATGCTAACATTTGGTCTTCTCTTATACCATTAAATAAATCTTCCGCACCAGCTAACCGCTCACTGATTGTTGTAGCTGCAAGGGTAAATTATAGAAAAAATACATCCTTGTCGGTCCATTAATAGCGGAGTTTGCTTGTAGTGCCTGAGGATAACTATTAATATTATTGGGATCTTCAATTAACAAAGATGGATTCCTTTTCGATGTTTGAAAACATTGGCCCAGGAGGTGATTCGGCTGTGTCGGGTGTCATCGCCCTCCTTGCCACCGCAGAGGCCCTTTCCAGAGTCAGCGAAGACCTTGAAGCAAGGAATATCACTAAAAACGTGCTCTTTATGTTGTTTCATGGGGTGAGTGAACGTTGCTGAGACACCTGGTCACTTGATGCTAGTATTGAAATATGCAGGGTTCATACCGTCAGTGAAAGTCAGTGAAAGTCAAGGAAATGTGGACATTTTGCCCACAAAGTCAGGTGGGAGTCAGGGACAACTTTCAAAATATTTTTAATTTTAATTTTTGACTGGAAATTTTCAATTCATTTTTGTGAAAAACACCCTATAAATTACAACTACAATTCATTATTTCCAGTAGTTTTCAAGAATTTTGCCTACGTCGTTCTCTTAAATGCTAATTTTCAGGCATTGCTTTCACGTTAATATTAACACCCATATAATTTTTTTTAGATTGTTTTTGTGGTCTAGTTTTGCAAATTTTGGTTTGAACCCTGATATGGAGTAACTGCTCAAATTTGTACCCAATTTTTTATATTTGAATTTTTTCCATCATCAACCAGGAAGCTTTCGATTACATCGGATCCAGTCGCGTCGTGTACGACATGTCCAAAGGTTTATTTCCTAGCAGGCTGGACAATTCCATTCCGTCTCAACCACCATTAATTTCACTGGCAAATATTGGCCATTTTATTGAGTTTAACCAAGTGGGACTAAGTGAAGAGGCAAATGCCACCGTTTGGGTGCATTTTGACCCCCAGTCCACGTCCAAATATCCAGCCGTCAACTCCACGGTAATTATTATTGAGTTTTTTCCTTGTGTCGGGTCTTAAATAAAGCCTGTGAGGGAAACAAGTTTATTACAGGGTTCATACCGTTAGGGAAAGTCAGGGAAATGTGGACATTTTGCCCAAAAATTCAGGTGAGAGTCAGGGAAAGCTTTCAAAAAAATTTTAATTTCAATTTTGTGACTGGAAATTTATAATTTTCAATTCATTTTTGGGAAAAATAACCTATAGATTACACATACAATTCGCTATTTCCAGTAGTTTTTCAAAACATTTTCCCTACGGGTTTTAACTATTAATTTGCAAGCATTGCTCTCATGTTAATTTTAACACCCATATAATTTTTCTAGAATTTTTTTTGTTGTCTAGTTTTTGTACAACTTTTGCCTACGGCATTCTCAAATCTACGACATTCGCGGGGTCGCGGCGAATGAAAATGCGAATTTTTTTCAAAAATATTTTATTGAAATTGTGAAAAAAATTAGATATTGGCATATGAAAGAATTTAAAAATATTAGATACATGTGCTTTAATGGGCAAAGTGTGGAAAATAGTTAATTTTACTTACATGTGATATTTTTTATTTGATAAGTCAGGGGAAGGCAATGAAATTGAGTTGCAAATTTTGGTGTGAACCGTATTATTAACATTCTCGCCATACCGTTTCTCTATAGGTGGAAGATTTAATACAAATATTGATAAACGAGAGTCAAAAATTGGATGACATCAGTGTGGAACGGACGTTGGATTCCACGCCCCTTCCTCCAGCATCTTTTCAGCGCTTCTTAAAAGAGGACTCTCACATTCCCGGAATAGTTTTAACTGACCACCCAAAAAATTATGCGAACAGGTACACTGGGCCTCTTTAAGATCGGGAAAGGCACAAACACCCCACTGACACGCAAATGAATTATTTGCAGAAACTACAACAGCATATTCGATGGACATCAAATGAAGGGGGATGGCCGAAAGAACTCTGCCGAATATATCGACCGCATAGCAACGATTGCTGCAAGGGCCATATATAAGCTTCTGACCGGCGAAGAAAGTACTACGTTGAAACCAAAAGATAATTTGGTACGCAAATGTAGAGGCAGGTTGGCTGTGTGATGTCTCATACCAATGTGCACGATTGCATTAACTTGTATTTTCCAGGTTTCGGACATGCTCGATTGCTACTTGAATGCCGGAAACTGCACCCTATTTAACGTGATTGGTACAGAAGCCCTGAGAAAGTTACTCAGTAAGCAGCCCAACTTTTTTTTTATTTTTGCTTGACCTATTAAAGACGCTTAATTGTTGCCATTTGCAGGTCCAAACAATACCAATTTATATATAAGCGTTGGTGCCAATCCCAACACTATGAGGCTGCTGACGTATCAGCTGATGTCCTATCTCGTTGGCGATGAGCAAGTTAATGTTACGGAAGCGCAGTGCTTCGCACCATCGAATAATTCAGTAATTATCCTAGACACGAGTGTTTTCTTGTATATGATCATGGAACCGTTGAGCCATATTCTGATGCCCTAATTTCAGATATTTACCTATGCCTGGATGCCTGGGCCGACCAGCCGTGGGATGTGCGTTAAGAGCACAGTCAATGTGACCAAAGCTCTTTCTCCAGCTTTTATCATCGATGGTAAAACATTAAGCTTTACATCTCATTGGTATTGTGCATTTCAAGGAATGTCAACACTGCTGACATACCGTACGTGTTTCATCTAATGTAAGACGCCATTGATTGTAAGATGTAACGGAATTTTAGTACTATCAGCAGAGGAAAAAGCACAAACACTTTTGATTGTTGATATTTGCGAAAATGTGGAATTGCAATCATTTCTTCAATGATGGACATGAATACTTGCTTCATTAATGTCACTACTCCAACCTGCAGGTCCATTCCCACGTTCTTCTGCAAACATAATAACTTTTCTTTTCATTGGGGCTTCGTAGTGCAATTATTTTGACACAATTTTGATTTCTTATCATACTTTAGGGACCGTGCATATATTACTTAATGCACCAGGGGGTGGGTGGGTCCTCGTGAAAGCGTTACAAATTGTTACAGGGAGTCCGTGGGTTTTTCTTAATGCATTATGTAACATTTTTCATGGGCCAGGATATCGCATTGTTGCAGCTATAGACAACAGCATTAGCTGTATGTACAAAATTAACTATTCTGTGCTCCGCAGTTCAGATGTGTAACCAAAAACATTGCCATCAGTAACATATTACAGAATCAATAACAAATGGTACGCTAGGTCCTGTATAACCTACAAATTACTCACAAAATCCATGGGTGAAGTTATGTTTCAACAAACGTGTTATGTAACACTAGGGGTGAGTAGTCTGCAAAGTATTACAAAGTGTTACAGGGGTGGGTGGGTCTCTAAAAACGGCAAAAATTGCGTTATGTAATATATGCCCGGCCCCTTAGAAGATAAATCAAAAATCTGATCTTTTTCCCAAAAAAAACATAACTTGTGGTAAAGTGAACAAAGCGTGGAAAAATTCGAAGAAAAAAAATGCGATTATAAGATACCATCGAGTGAAAAACGCGCCGCATTTTTGGAGACGAAAAAGTGCATCTTACATTCGATGAAATACGTTAATTGGCCATGTTCGTGTGGGCTACGGACAATTTAAATTCCATGGAAATCTCATACAATGTTGTTGCTTTGCGTTTTAAAGGACATATGTTTACAATTTGAAAACGTTGATCACGGGTCAATGAAGGTAACTTTGTTTTCTGTTATTTTACTATTTAGATTATGCCTACAGTTCTGGCATGTATTCTACTTGGACAGAGAGCGTTTGGGACGTATTCAATCTGCGAATTTTTCTGAAACCTAGTCTTCACCAGGAAGTCGTCACCCTTTGCATTGGAATCCTCGTCCTCCTGCTGTCTTTCAGCTTTGTTTGGTTTCTGGAACGCAGTTCCGACGTACTCTTCACAAACTCACGAATCATCACAGGTGGGAGCTAGGCCAGGTGCGCAAATCAGATTGCTATGCAAGACCTGTCTGCGGGCAGAACATCTTGTCCACCCCCAGCTCATTTATGATGTATAAAATCAAGTTTGAAGGCAGTGCTCATGCGTGAGCGTTTTGCGCTCGACAACTGCGGTTTGTGCGTCACACCGAAGGATTTTGACTGGACATGGCAATCTGATTTGCGCAAATGGAATTCTACCCAAGCTTACTTGGGCTCACCTCACCTACCTAAGAAATGTGGTTCGGAGCCAGATTTCTATTGAAATCTATGAAATGAACTGTGGAAAGCGTCTTTTAAACAAATTAAAAGTCTGAAAGGACTTGGGTCAATATTTCTATTTTGAAATCCCTTAACGCATCGGTATACTTGTTTTTCACAGTGTGAAAAGCCTAAATTTGGGGAAGATTTTGCGTTTCCATTTAGGTCCCTCATTTGGAAGCACTGCGGTTTTGAATATTGAAATTTTTCATTTGAAAAACTTACGTTTTGATAGCTGGATTTTGGAGCGATAGTTTTGGAAGTAATGGTGTTATTTCAAGAATAAATCACATTCTTGGTTATCCTGCTTACAAACAGAGGCCTCAAAATGTAATTTTTCCAGAAACATTTCCACTGCTAAGTGACCAATTGAGAAGCTTAAAGAGGACAAATAGTGCTCTACCTACAAAATTGACTTAAACAAATAAGAACTAAAATTGCAAACATTTTATTTCAATTTTGTCATACGTGTGAAAAAATGCACTTCTTTCATTTAGAATTATTTTGTAAATATGGATGTAATTTGCACATGGAGGTCATGTTTATTACATGTTCCTTTAACTGCTTCCAGAAGAGCAGAAGTGATGATTTGTAATGATTTGTAGTCCAACTTCCTAAAAGCGATCTCAGTGCTGGTAGCATGATGTGAATATGTTCCCTGCTTTGAAATCATTGCTGTTGGCAGGGGGCCAGGATCAAATCATGAAATTTCACTCGAATGATTTTGTGGTTGCGTAAGCAAAGCCGTTCCATTTTTGATTAATTGCACGAATTTGCGTTAATTTTGCATTTTTAAATAAACATTTTCATCTCGAGCTATGTCCGAGCCATGAATTTAGTCACATGCAGTTGCACAAATTGTGAGGAATCCTTCCTTGCTGTAATGGTTACACTTTATTTTATGTTGGAAAAATTGATTCAGGTCTAACGCGCTCGAACTATCCTGCTAGGAAACTTGCAGCAGACAATAGGCTCGGTTTTTCCAACTTCAACAAGCTTGAACATCACCCCAAGTGCAATCTGCAGTAGTAAAAGACATGATTATTAATGAAAAATTGCCTGACTGTTACAGAAATTCTTTTCAGTCTAGTTAACATACCGGTGGATAGGAGCGTTTCACTTCAAATGTATTGTTGTACGTTACGGTCTCAGTGACGTTAGTCAAGGGGCACAAGGTATTTCCCGTGTCGTCCAGAATGTTATCACAAGCTTTTGGACTGACGCCATCAAATTTAATCTCAGCAGGTCCTATAACGCCATACATTTGCATCTCCAGATCTTGAACGGGCTCCTCTGCAAAGTTTACCGTTAGTGTCAGTATATTGAACTTTCTATCTAAATCAGCACAAACTAAAAGCTGTTACTAATGTTTAAACCATATGCACTTACTTGGTGTAAAGTCAATTTCGATCCCTGTCCAGGAATCTTTCTTCAACTCGCATGGAAGTATTGGACACGGAGTGATTCGCAGCTCATGAAGCACCCCAGTGGAACCTTAAATTAAGAAATGTGTAACGTTCTTTATATAACTGCCATTTTGTGTACCCTAAACTAACCTAAAAATGTAATTTCTTCAGCCAGCTTCTTTCACTTTCAAAGTTATGCCAGAAAGTTTACGTAATGGACGGTTACGTGGAAAGCCAAGAATTCATTAGGTTGGTATATTGTTTGTTTCCATTTCATGGCTTTATGTCAACAAACTTGGTTATTACACTACATTAATGTTTTATTCTATCAACTTAGATAGTGATCTCACGAATTAAAGGACATTTTTGGCCATTATGACATTCACAGCTAGGCTGAACAAGAAATGGCAGCTTTTTGGATTGGTGAGTTAAATTATTTCACCTATTTACAAACTCTCAGAAAAATAGCATTCCCGGTAGTCATATGACACAATTCATACAGTCAGGAAAAGTGAGGGTAATGAAATGTGGTCAGTGAAAGCCAGGAAAATGTTGGCATTTGTGCACTGAGTCAGGGAAAATCATGTGGAAGTCAGGTAAAACATTCAAAAAATTTTGAATATAAATTTGTTGACTTTATGGAATCAAAAAGGAGGGTGGCAATTAAACAAGAAGTGTTGCAGTTGCACAGTAAAATACAAAAATATAGTTACTTGTATTGCTGCAAATAAAGTTCATTTTACTTACATTGACATTTTTATTTGATAACGCAGGGAAAGGCAGGAAAATTGAGTTGCAAATTTTGGTTTTAAACTTAGCTGTATGACTTTTTGTACAAGTCCTCATTGTTGTGCAGACAGCAGCATTGATGTTGCATAAAAATTAGAAGCTCGTTAAATTTTTTAATGATCGAATGAAGGTCTTTCTGTCTGCATCATGTGTGAGATGTAGAGAAATGTTCGATGGCGCAACGTCATCTAGTCAGTTTTTTTACTTCTTGTTCCTCATCAATTCAAGCCTCTGGCAATTTATAAAAGTCACCAAAAAGTTAAATTGCTAACATCTATTAATATCGAATTGACTACCTTCCAGCTATTTAACTAGAAGATTGCCTAATTGTAAAGTTCCAGAAAATTGCCGTCTCTTCTAAATTTCAAATTTCAAGGTGCCACACGTTTTTTTCTGACAATGTAATCCAAGGCTGCTTTCATTTACATTGTTATGAGGATATTTGGCAAGCCTAACGACAATTAGATGATGCACAGGAAGGAGAACAAGCGATGTCAGCCAGGATGATTATTGTTCTGTGAATGTCGTGCCTTATAGGTTAAGTTCCCATGAAAATTATATTGACTTAATTTACATCCGTCAGCAAAGCATTAATTATCACTCCATTCAGGAAACCAGAAAATTGCAATGAAATCACCCCAATCCACTATAGGAAATGCACAAACATGTTATAAACATCCAAAACAATGACACATGATTTGTTGTAAAACATTTGAATTTATTTTAATTTTGTTATTGCATTTGAATATATTTTCATCTGCCACTTTATTGGTTTGGGAAATTCAAATTTCTAGTCTAAAATTGGTAAATTAAGGCAAAATATAAGAAAGTTTTGATTCGAACTTCACTTGGCTAAAAGGTTCAAAACCATTTGTTAAAGAGAAATGTAGTTTTTATAACCGACAAAAATAAGGACCTTGAAAGTTATTCAACAGTAGTAAAAACTCACGCTGCTTTGTGATAAGTCACGTGGTTATTTGTTTTTAATGTTATTAAAATCTAATTGACATTCATCAAGCTCATACGGTGGTTGTTTCCTTAGGCCAGTGGGGACACTTCGCCATTTATTAGGTAGTTTTTCCGAATAAAACAGTTTAAAATAATAGCTCCTTTAAATTATATTCCTATTGACTTGTTTTTAAACCTTGAATATGCGAACTATTGTATTTTATGAAGTGCAATCACTTTTGGTAAGCCCTGCACCTTGCAAAATACAATAGTTCGAATAAATTCAACATAAATTCCTATTCCTTCCAACTTCGACTCAACCTTCGGAATATCTCAGGCCAAGACCTGTTGGAATAGGATGCTTCTATTCTATTTTAATTTCAAATTTAAATGTTATCAAATTGTGCTGAGAGCTCAACGACCCACTTGAGTCACGATTTTAATATTAAAAAACATCAAGTTGTAAACTAGAGAATGCAAAGCCAATACACTGACCCGAATTCAAGTTTCTCGAAATAGTTGCATCATTTTCGAACTTTTTTTGCCAGTTTTGGGGGAAACTCCTTTCTAAATAAGTTAATTATTGTCGAAAATATCTGTATGTCCGCGAAATACTTACGGTTTTCCATTTGAAAAAACTCTATAATGTGAAATTTAAAGATCTTCGTCAATAAACTGCCAAGCTTCACCTTTTGAGCAATGATATGCAATACAGTGGACTGTGAATATGACATGGGAAATTATGCTCAAGCAATTAACCTCGTCGTGAAATTCGAACTGTTTGAAAATTTTGGTGATTAAAACGTCCAACGGCTAATTTTGGCACTTATAGGAAAATAAATCTTGCACGAATCAACAAACATCTTATTCTAAATTTTTCGAAAATTTACGAGAAAATAATTCTATCAGGAATCAACAGATCTCTTATTCTAATTGGAATCCGGGTGGCAAACAAGTACTAAAATAAAAAGTCCTAAATATTCCAAAACGTCCTACGATCTGTACATTGTGTTGTCAGATTGCCTGTTAAACCACTTTTGTTCTTTTAATATTGTATTGTAACATAATTGATTGAAATGCAATGTACTGCGATTCTAAAAATGTGTTTGGAACTGTTTGAACAAAATTACTAAAATAATCCTTCTCCAAAAGTCCTAAACTAGTCCTTAATTTTTCTCTAATAACTCCTAAATTTCAAAACTATCGAATGTGTTTGCCACCCGGTGTAACATAAAAGATGAATAAAAGATTGAAATCCTGCATTCTAAAAATGTGTTTGCAACTGTTTGAAAAGATCCTAAAATATTCCTTAATTTGTCTCCAAAAGTCCTAAAATGGTCCTTATTTTTTCTCCTTAAAAAGTCCTAAAATAGTCCTTATTTTTTCTCCATAAAAAGTCCTAAAAAGTCCTACATTTCAAAACTTGAATTTGTTTGCCACAATGGGACTATGCTATTTCCAAAACTTTTTCTGGAAAACTGCATACAGTTTTCGTCAATGTAATTGCACGATTTAGGAAAACCTGAGACTTACCACAGTCGGTGTATTCTTTAACTACATCGCTGATAACCCCACAGCTGAAGATAGCGCCCAGTAAGAGGCAAGTCAGTAGCTTTAGCATCCTGTCGAAGGTATTTGAGTAAGAGTATGGAGAGAGGATGCTTGTGGCACAGTTACACGAATAAAAGTGAATTTATGTTTGAGGAAAAGCTACCTGAAGTACCACTTTTTAGGCGCACGTCATCACTTAAACGTCCTTGAGCTTCTTGGAAGTGTAAACAATAGCCACAGGCTACTGATTTTGGCTGTTTAGCCTGTAATTGTGCGTTTGTGATGATTTCGAAAAATGGACACTATTAACAAGGTGTTTTCCGAATAATTTTCCACAACAATAACAGTTGGGATCTTGTTGCTATTGGACAGCATGCTCACATTTTTTTTCTGAATTGACACATTGGCAGCTTGAATTGACATTTACTTGAAAGAACAGCAGTTTCTACCTTTGGTCACTCAATGTCAGTTGGACACAGTTGGTAAATTGCAAATGTACAGTATATAGGCAAAAGTTGATAATGGCAAATGGTCAAATTTTGGCCGAGCCACTCTGATATCGTCACTCTTCCAGCAATTTCTTTGGCAACTTCATTGTCACACCTGGTGACAGAATGTTTGAATGCATAGAACGAAGTCGAATAGCATATATGGCACTATAGTAAATATGGTTTCAGTTGCTCTTGTTAGTAATTTTTGATGGTCTTGGCTAACCATTACTGTAGGCAATTTCATTCTAGTATTTTTCGAAAAATTAAATGGTCCTTTTATCCAATGAACAATTACTACCTGTAGTCTGCATAGTCTAATTTGAATGAAATGTAGAAATTGCATGTGTTTTTCGCATGAAAACTGGACTAAACTCATTGAACTCGTTAGTAATGTTTGATGTCTTGGCTGACGATTTGGCTATTTCATTCTATTATTTTTCCAAAAATTAAGTGGTCCTTTTATCAGATGAACAATTGCTACCTGTAGTATGCAATATGAGTAAACTGGACTAAATAGAAAAAATTAACTAAACGCAGTGAACTACCCGCAGTTCTGTTGAAATATACTTACAGGTACAGTATCTGCCAGCCACAATAACAAGCTAAATTTCTCAGTTCAATTTCTCTGAATTTTTCACTTTAGTTGATATCAATTCGAAGTTCCTGGTACGCCTAAGGTAAACTTCCCTAGCCACCGTGTGGCCTAAATTTTTAGTAATTAAGCAGTTTTTTATGTTTTTACTACTCAGCCCTCGATATGTCAGGGAATTTATTCTGCCCCCTAGCCAAATGAATCGCTTTTAACCTACTGATACCTATAGCTTCAAAGAGTTCAATGCCCCTACGTAGAGTCACCAACTCTACACCAGAAGTGAGTATAATAACTTCGTCAAACATTTGGACGCCAATTATATACATTGTATAGCTTTCTCGGAATAGCATCATGCTGCTAAATAATCCTACAGCAGATCTACATTATCTGGAAAAATGTTATTGCCCCTCAACACTTTCCAGCTTGCTATTATGCTATTGGCGGAACGTGGCCGGTGCAACCGGAAGTAGTGAACAGAGTCATGTCCACCAATTATTTCATGACTTCTGTGCTGCAGCACAAATGCTAATGCCATGCGGTTTTTGCATTGAAAGGGAAATTCAACTAGTTAAAATTGTTTTTGGGTCAAGCTAGCCTGCTGACATCTCTGTCAGTGTTTGTTTTTGTTTCTCTATTTGCCTACCTCTGTTGACAGGGAATGACGAGAACAAGTTGGTGTTTTTAGGCCAGAATTAGTGTATCAGCGGCAACATCGGATTTCCATGGGCAGTTGCTGCAAACAATATAAAACATGTGACATACATGTATTGTCCTCGGATGTATTTGCATGATTGTTTCAAAAGATTGCTGGTATTTTTCGCAATCAAGTAAATCGAAATGACCGGAACTTGTTTTTTGGATTAGTAATTTCAAGCTTAGACATGCTGAAAACGGCATTTGAGCTGCTACAATGAGAGAACAGTTCTGGATATACGATGTACATGTAAACAATGTCACATGTATGTCACAAAAACTATTTTCAGTATTTTGACAATACAAGAAGCAACATGTACAGTATATCGAACTGACCGAAACTTTTTTTTTGGATCAGTAATTTCAAGTTTAGACATGCTGAAAACGGCATTTGAGCTGATACACTGAAAGAACAGCTCTGGATGCAGACAATCTTATGTCACAAAAACTATTTTCAGTTTTTTCACTATTCAAGAAGCAACATGTATATCGAACTGACTGAAACTTATTTTTTGGATTAGTAATAATTTGATGAACTGATGAACTGAAAGAACGAGATGTTGGATGTAAACAATCATGCATGTGTCGCAACAACTATTTTGACTATACATGAAGTGGATATGCTTATCAGAGCCAAGTACATTTTCCTTGGCATTCTTTCTGGTCGGCCCTCATTACAAAACAGATTTGAAGGCAAAACAGCTATTGCAAATGTGATTTATGTCCAATATTGCATACAATGCCGGTGCACCACATGTATATGTATGTGTAGAACCATAAGAAACTCTAATAATGAAAGCTGAAAAGTTTAAAACACATATTTATGGCGTGGTTGCATCTTCGGCAATGATTTTTGCACCAAACTGGATGCATACAATGCTTTCAGTAGGCTTTGCAGTGTCCACAATCTTGAATTTAATATCCAGAGGGAACTGAAATGAAGAAATAATTAAGATTAGATGAAAGCATCCGTGTTCTCACAAATGATGTGTACTTTTTTGCAATATCTGTAATGCAGCACATCTTTGACTCAGATCCCGATTACTTGCAGTAAAAACAGTAAAAATTAACAATGACACCTTTCACGTTTATTCTTGTATTATTTTCGAAGTTTTGCAAAACGGGGGATGTTAAGGCAGTATTTGGGAAGAATACCCCTGCTTGTTACAAAGGCCCAAACTTCTTCTACACCTCTGGAAGATGTAATTTGAAGAACTAATCTGGCTGAGCTACAGAAAAGTCCCTGCAGCTGCCCTGCTCTAGCATAGACTCTATGAGAAAGTGGGCTTCTCCTGACGGCTGGTAGGCTGGCAGTGATTTCCTGGGTTAGGGCAATTAAATAAATTACATTTTTATGTTAGTATAGGTTAGGATGGATTAGGTCAGGCCAGCATAAACATAAAAACCATACAAAAACATATAAGGGATAAGTTGCGATAGCTAGGACAGATGTGTATTGTCTACTAGACAAGTAGGATTAAAATACTACATGTAAATATTTTGTGCACATCCGCTAATCGGAACGGAGGGATACAACAAGGAATAAAACCTTAAAATATTTATATTCAATTATATGTTTGTCCGGTTTCACTGTTTCATATATTGCAAACATTCCAATAATTCACTGTAAGTCTTGTACTAGCTAGACTTACTGTCGGATAGACGGTAAGGACTTCCACGAAACTTCTGAAGACGAATGTCTTGGTGCTGTCCTTCACTGGGCAGGCGGTGGCGTTGGTGGTCTCCTCAAAGACTGCCAAGCAGGCGTCTTGATTAATTCCACCAAACTCGATGTCCACAGGGCCGATGACACCATAAACAAACACCTGAAGTTTTTCTGCTGGCTCACCTGCAGATAGACAGAAAAGTCATGTATTTGGGTTGTTTAGATCAGTTTTAGATCCATCAATAATAAATAGATCGAAAGAACTCACGTAATTTGAAGGTTATGGCGACCGAACTGTTGGTTCCGCGTTTCAGAGGACACGATGGACCATTTGGGCAGGGAAAGACTTCCAATTTGACAACCGTACCAGTGCTTTCTGGAAGGTGACATCATTTACATACATGGACGACATAAGCTTATTATGTTTTGTGGTAAAAAAAACCGGAATTTTACGAGGGCAGTTCAAAACGTAAGGTAATTATTGCACTTATTACGACTTTAGTATTATGTGGCAAAATTGAAATATTGTACATGGTCATTAAATGGTCATTGAATATGGTCATGTGACATCTCGGACCCAGTTAAGCGCATTGTTGCATAAATTAACTACATGTACAGTATCGACTGACCCTTGCTTGATTGTTCGATTAAGAGTCACGTGAAGAAAAAAAGCTAATTTGTTAAAAAAAATTGAAGTTTCTGCGTTTTCGTGTTGTTTTTAGTTCGGGTCATGAATTGCAACATGGATTATCTGCTGTTCATTATTCCACGCTTATTGCTTGGATTCTGAGGATTATTCTGGATTGTTATGTGCGAAATGAAAACCGAGAAACTGGACGAACATGGCGAACAATGAAATTGGTAAATGACAATTTTTTATTTTTTGCCACAAATGTGTTGGCAACATAGTAATTCATTTAGTGCCTGCTTAACTGGGCCCAGTTAATCAGGCACTGCAGAAGCGATAATGTGTCGTAGTTGTTTTTGTTTAACACGAGGCTGCAAACAAACACAAACACAACAAACAAACAAATTGAATTTAGGATCTCTATCTCATCATGTGGTGGCCCTTAAAAGGGCCGTTTTTTTAAAAGTTGAGGTCAAATTTCTTCTACTTGGAGCTGGTGTACTTGGTGACTGCCTTGGTGCCTTCACTGACGGCGTGCTTGGCCAATTCACCGGGCAGGAG
>JAQGAF010003440.1:0-17632 GCA_034687865.1 Kryphioiulus occultus
GCCTTTTCTCGAACTCGTTAAGCGAACTCGATAGGTTTTCGAACTAGTTGCGTTTCCTGTCTGAACGAGGTATAAGATGCTCAGGTCCAGAGCAGGAAGGATCCACTTCCTCCATTTTTCTCGTTTTTGCGTTGCGTTACTTCAGTGTCTACAGTGCACATGTACATCAGTTTGGCAAATGCTCGCCACCCGCGTCTGGGTTTTGGCTCCGTCCTGTTTGGACTCCTTTTCCTTCCTCCAATTGAACGTCAGTCGAGGTTGCGCCTTGTCGCTGTTGCGTCACTGCTCGATTTCCTCCATTTCACTCGCTGGATTTTCGTCCACTTTTCGACTACTGGGATTCGTCCTAGCCGTGCTGGATCCAATGTTGAAACCCAGGAAGCCACGAAGGCTCCTGCCTTCGTTGAGTTGAAATCCCCGAGGACTGTCCAGAAATTCCGCGGGATCGACATCAGCGATGGTCCAGGGACTGACCACTACCAGGTAGCTTTCCATCCTGTCTTCTCCATCATTGTTGCGATGGTCTCTTTAGATTAATTTTAACCAGCTCCAGTTGCATTTGACCTCGGATTTAATGATCGATAAGCACCAAACTGAAATTGGTGCGAGCCGGTTTGGTGCTTTCAACGTTTTGGCGACATTCAAATTTGTTTGATTAGCAAATTCAAATTGCTGGCCGTCTTATCAAGGGAACTCCCACGACATTTGACCCTTTAAAACGTAACGTTGATTAACCGTGTTCTTAACGCATGCTGCGCCGTAATGCTTGTTAGGGGAGAGACATGTAAACCGGTGAGAATGATAACGTTTAGAAACGAATTTGTGGGGTTGTCCATGCACCAATTATGGACCCATGACTCTTGCGGGAATCATGAACGCAATGGCAACAGCCAGTACCAGTACTAGTTGGTCCAGAGATCTGTTAACCACAGAGAACAATGTCGTTAAAAAGAACAGTTTTCTGCATGTGCAACCTTTGTGTGCCCATGACTCCCGTAGGAATCATGAACTTAATAGTAAGCCCCGGTTAGTCGAGAAAACTGTTAACCAAGGGAACGGTGACGTTATTACAAACTGGGAGTTGTCTTTGTACAATTTGTGTGCCTATGACTCCTGTGGGAATCGTGAACTCAATAATAAGCCCCAGTTAGTTGAGAAACCTGTTAAACGATGGAAACGATGACGTTATAATGAACTGGTGGAGTTTTCTGTGCCCATGACTCCTGTGGGAATCATCTACGCCATAGTAAGTCCCGGTTAAGTCGGGAGACCTGTTAACCGATGAGAACGATAACGGTAAAAAGAACAGGTGCAGTGTCTCATGAACCCATCGTGGGCACATGATTCCTGTGAGAATCATGAAGTTCATAGTATATGATCCCCGGTTTGTCGAAACATATTTTAACTGAAGAGAACGATAACGTCAAGAGAACAGGTGGAGTTTTCATACGCCCTTAGTGGGCCCATGACTCCTGTGGAAATCATGAATTCTGCAGTAAGTTATGACAATGTGAACAGCAGACTAATTAGGAACAAAAATAAAGTAGTTAGGTGCTTTGTATGATCTATAAAATATAGCCAGGATTACCATCGATTAATCACTGGATTGATGGCCTGTTAAGCGAGTTAATTGGAAAACAATGTCATGGCTCTAATGGCTGATTTTGCTCAGTTAAATTCGAATTAAAATTGGTGCTACGCTGGGAATTGTGGGTACTGAAGAAGTTTGATGTCGGACCTCTCGTACTCCCATCTGTTGCTTGTCAAACGTTGCTTATGTCATTGAGTCATTCACCTCGTTCGCAATGGACCGTCCGTTTATGGATCGCCCCTTCGTTACCGTTAGCATTTGGACGCAAATGACCCGTGGCATTTGCACGGTGATCTCTTTGTCCGAGGTCGCTCCGGTTTATCTTTATGAGAGCAAATCGTGTTTGCTCTCGACCTACTGAAGTAATGAGCTTACATGTAGATAGTTTGCCTTAGAAGTCGTCATACTTAATCGGGTCTTAAAGCTGAATAGGCAAAACGTTTGGGCCCCAATGGCAGAAAAGTCAAATCTGAAAAGATGCTGAAAATCTCAAACATGTCCAGAAACTTCTTGTCACGAAATTTGGGTGATTTGAACACTTTCAGGTCAGTGAGAAAGGAAAAATTAAGTGATGAGGAAAACTAAGCAAGATAGTTGTGACAATATGATAAAGGAGAAAGCATGAGAAGAGGGAATAAATGGGCAATACCGACGTTGTGGGTGATGAAAATGTTAAAGACGAGGAAAACAATATTGGGAGGGATCTGGAAAAGCCATAGGACAGTTAAAAAGCAGGAATTACGGCGATATACCAATGAACAAAATAAAATACGGGGTAAGCTTAGTTCTACCCTCATCACAAATATTAATTTAATTTAAAAAATGTAGAAGAATGTATTTGGTAGACGGCATTTACTAGCAGGCGTCTACTTAAGACTTTACACTGTGTGGAAATCTTTAAAATTAAATTTTATTTTGAAATTGTTGTTGTTTTGGTAACAAAAATTTCAAAATAAAATTTAGTTTAAAAGATTTCCAAACTGTGTAAAGTCTTAAGTAGGCGCCTGCTAGTAAATGCCGTCTACCAAATACATGAAATTAAAAACTTTCGTTCTTCTACATTTTTAAAAATGTGTTCCTTGTAACTCTGAAGTATTTTTTTTTAAATAAAAATGTGTGATAAGGGTAGAATTAAGCTTATCCTGTAGTTCATTTTCTATTCTAGCAGTTACAGCGCCGCCTGCTGGTACTCCTGACCAAAGAAACGAAAAAAGTACTCAGTTTTCTACCTTGTTCGAAAATGCGGGTCTTGTAACTACCAGTTTTGCTCATAAATAATTATTGTAATTAGGGATACGACTCGTGATCGTTCTGTATACTATAGAAGGACTTTGCATGAACAAGATATTGCAGAATACTTCATTTTTGCAATGCAATTGCAAAGCAACATGAGTCAAGTCATGGAGATTTCAGCCAAGACGTGATTTCGTTTCATCTTTTTTTCTCCTTTTCCTATTTCGCTCAGTTGTTACTGAAATCTGTCGATAATCCTGACGTGTCTCTTCGTTTCTAACGGCCAGGGTCATCCTCAGACAGGTCTGTTGCTCGCCCACGATTGCATCTATCGCTAAACGTTTGTCATTTTTTGTGTTTTTGCAGAATCGTCAGCGATGGGATTGGCAACGGTAGAACTGACAGGAAGAGGAATACATTTTCCTAATTGGCAATCAAGGATTGAAGGATTTGGCATAACGAACGTCAGGAATCGCCCATCAGCATGGCACTGATGACGACTTGGATTTGTGACGAATAATTTCGCCTATAGCGAAATTTCGTTATGGTGCCACATCACCATCGTTAGGAGCTTTCAACTCATACTTTCTAGCCTTGAAGACGTCTGGAATTTCCTAAAGTTAATGGAATTTTGACCACTTGTTACGACGTTGTCAGGCCGGTTGTCAACTTTCAACTTTCCAACTCTTCAATTCACCAACTTTTCAAAGGCAGCTGAACTTTCACCCCGGAGTCCCAGTGTAAACCATCGCGAACGGATAACGGATACGAGAAATTCTGTTCTATAACGTCGTCTTTTTTGTTGTTGTTAACAATCGATGACATTTTGAAACTTTTCTATGAAGCTCAGTTTTTTTGGATTTTTTGCTTTTGCACTCGGATTCGGTGCGATGGCCGGCTTCATGCATTTTATATTTTGAAGTTTTGAAAATTTTTTTTTGAAAACTACATTTTTCCACACTTATTTTGAACCCTTATCTGCGTCATTTAGTTTGAATTTCAAGGTGAAGACTTGAAATTTTGAAGAAAACTCATACTTGGAGAAAACTTGAATTCAGTACTTTGAAGTTAAAAAAACTGGACAGCGTTCTTCATGATTTAATGTTTTGAAGTTTTGAAAAACTGGATTTTTTTCACACTTATTTCGAACACTTATATCGATGGCCAACCGGCCAAGTGGATAGCAACCAAGTCAACTCGAAGATCGTGTCCTAAATACCGTGCCAAAACACTGTTCCACCAACAATTCTTCTTCCATTTTTTGGAAGTTGTTTTTTCTGCCTTTCGTTCTACGAGCGACCGGAAGTGACCTGTCTGATTCGAACGGACTCATCTGGATTAGGTGCCAAAGCACTGTATTTCTTTCTGAGGGGAAAACCCACCAGTTACTATTCTCAGTCGATTCTGAGGAAGCAGAACCAACTTCTGATTAACCACGGTCACGTTCCACATCCCAGCTGCCACTCAGCGCATGGGGCGAACCATCAATCGAGCCCAAATTGATTTAGATTCCTATTCACGTCTTAATAAAGCTGAGGCTGGAGAAGATAGAAGAAGAAGCTGAAAAAGTCTCTCTTTCTTTGAACACAGTACAAAAGTGCCTGATGCCTCCCCAGGATCGACTTTTCGGTATAGAAACAATAGCGTCTTAATACTTGATGCAGCAGCCCGCCAGCCTCACCCCCTCATCAGCACCCCTGAAGACAGGCGCGAAGCTAGTTCGGATTCTGTGCCACGTCCTCCTCGAGTGCTGCCCCCTTGCGGCCCCCGCTCGTGGCATTTTTGGGCGTCCATGCTGCAGTTGACGACGGCTTATGGCACGTAGGAGCGGCGCTGGAATATGCCTCTAAAACTCAAAGAATGGTTAAATCATCGATGGCGTAAAGGCTGATGCATCAAGGTATGTTCCAAAATCACTCTGCACGTTTCAGAGACACCCTGTAGGTCTCAAAACCCCTCTCTGTTTCATAGACATCCTGTAGGTCTCAAAACCTCTCTGTTTCATAGACACCCTGTATGTTTCAGAAACAACCTGTACGTTTGCCTGACGCTGTATATTTTAGAGACACCCTGTATTTGAGAGACACCCAATACGTTTGAGAGACACCCTGTAGGTTTGAGAGACACCCTGTACGTTTCCGAGACACCCTGTACGTTTCCGAGACACCCTGTACGTTTCCGAGACACCCTGTACGTTTGAGAGACACTCTGTACGTTACCGAGACACCCTGTAAGTTTCCGCGACACCCTGTACGTTTATAAACACCCTGTACATCCCACAATCGCTCTGCAATTTTCAGTGACATCCCGTACATTCTAAAATCACCATGTATCTTTCAGATACACACCTAAAATAGCATTTAATAAAAATTAGGCATGTCTCAATACCAAACCATACAATCCGTACGATCCAAAATTCACCCTTACGTTTCTGAGACACCCTGACGTTCCATAGACACATCCAAAATAATATTTACTAAAAATAGGCGCTTTTCAAAGTTAAACTAGACACACTGCATATTCCAAAATTGACCCGGTATGTTTCAGACACACCCAAAATAGTATTGCCTAAAAAATAGGCATGTTTCAATAATTGAGAAATGAAGCCTCAAAATCTACTCTCCGAAATACTTTACTCTCCGTTTATTAAAAATATAATTCGATTAGTTTTTTCATTTTTTTTTTAAATTTTCTCGATAATCAAAAAAACACCTGAATAACATCTATAATGGAGTCAGAATTGAACGATCGCCGCTGACGTACCCTTTCACAAGCGGAAATGAAAAATTTTACTTGGGGATGGGAGTACATTAAAATCGTTTTCAGTTTTTTCTATGGCTTATTTATATTCAGATGCAATTTTTTGCAATTTTAAGCTTTTTCATAAATGGAACTTGCTGACTTATATTTTATTCTAAGCGTAGGAATGTATATATTTAAAAAAATTGAAAGCGTCTCCTGAATTAGATTACTCGAAAGTAAGAAATTTGTCAGTGCATTTTTCAGTTAAAAAAACGAAAAATATTTTCAGTTAAAAAATGAAAAATATTTTCAGTTTATTTCAGGAGCAATTTTTGAAATCTCAACATTTTCATGAACAGTTAATAAAGTCGTTGAAGAAATCGTTGACGAAAAAAAAATGAATTACATTTTCATAAATGTCGGCAAGCCTTAAATTTAATTTAAAAATTTATTTGTCTGAGTCATTGAACGATATTGTTAAGGGGACAATTAGATAGTGTCATCACTCTTTTTGCGATTTTCAAACCCCGATCCCCTGTGTCATAAATTCCATTCCATCAAATAATGACAATATTTTGACGATAAAAAATGTCGAATCAAATAAACTTTTTCTAAAAACTTTGTTGAATGATGTTTGTTGAAGATGTCATGTGGACATACTGACATGACGTCACTTCCACTTGACTTTCTTGTCCTTCAGTTTAGAGAGGCCAGCAGTCGTTTGATCGTCAATTTAAGGATTTATTTATTCGGTAGCTGACTGACTAATTAGAGGAAAAGCACGGCTAGATCGGACTCTATTGCTCGCTCTCCCCATTTGCTCAAACCGCCATTAACCATTTGATCGAAACTAATTGAGCGAATGATCGATTTACTAAAAGTCGGCCAATTGCTAGCCAGGCGCAACAGATCCTCCTAGCGGTAGACACCATTTGTTTTCGACACCAATTAAACGTCGAAATAGCGGAGAATGGATTAAAATAAATGAAGTTATAGTGGGAATTGCCTGCCTTTTGAACTCTCAAACTCTTCTACGTGGCACGTTTGCTCAGCTGAGCTGTTGACCGGTTAATTTGTTTGCCCAAAAAACTAACATTATTGGCCTGGTAAATTGCATCCCACTTTTAATTCAACTTCGCCTTAATGGTGCTGCATGCATCAACTAGTTTTTACTTGTGATTACTGGCGATTAATGTCTGTATTGAAAATTAATGCAATAATCTACTCTGTTTATTCTGGTAATGCGAAATTGGTGTCATCAATGCGCATAATTTCTAGTGCGTTTTAAGTTTAAGTGCATAATTCGCCAAATTTCAAAAAAATCAATATTGGCATGTTAAAATATCAATTCTCCACATAAAATTATGCTCATTCAGCGTACTTAATTGACAGTAAACTCTGTTTCAATAGGTACACATTTTAAACATGTTTGTACTATACTGAAGTTGTCAATCATATGCTAATTATGCAAATTTATGCAAATCCGTATGTGTCATACAAACGTATGAACTTATTGTATTATTTACCCTTACATATATGTCGCATATTAAGCGCACATTTGCACTTGTGTCGTTCATGCGACAGAACTTGACACGATTTACACGTATTTACCATGAACAGTTTGCGCTATCAGTATTTATAACTCAAACGGATGTGTCAATTGCATGTAACACGTGTTTGCAGAAGTATACGGCTCATAGTTGGTGTTTTGGTACAAATGATTTTCCACTTTACATTTAAGCGTGTTGAAACATTTCCCGACTATTTTATAACAATTCTGTGCAGCGTTTTGACATGTTAACTTAGTGGTACTTTTACGTATAGGGTTGCAATTGAGAGGCCTGCATTTCCCAGCTATAATGCACTTTAATGTAACAAAATCTGTCGATAACAGAGTTTAGATGGAAAGATTCGTTTTCGAATTTGATCGTTCAGATTAAATCCTGAAAATATTGGCTTATACTGTAGTTCGTAATTCAATGTGATAGTGAGTGTGAACACCCGAATAACTCACAATACAATTACTTTTGCCCTGATAAAACATAAAGGCAATGTGAGACAAGCAATGACTCAAAATAGCGAAAATGTGATCTTATTCGCAAATCTGCTATAATCTATTCATGAAGTCTTACACGGGAAAATAAATTGGAAATTATTTATTGCCGAGATTATGTCGATCTAACAGACTTCCAAAATAGTTATTTTCACGCCTTAGCTTCATACACTTATTATTATTAAAGATATCACGCTGTTCTTAATATCAACTTTTCTCAACCGATGATATACCGCGTCGTTTTTAATCATAGTAAATAAGAAAGAACGTTTAAAGCAAATGTATTCTCGTTGAACAAACAAATATACCTTTGAAAAATTTGCTTTCCCTCTGGGGAGATTATGATTTTAGCTCCCAGCTGTTGTTTTAAATGTATATTTTTTATTTAATCGCTTAATTTATTCTTCCATTTTGAATTGTTTGCATATGAACTTGACTTAGTTAGTTAAAGCTGCTAGTAAATAATGATCAAATTGGAATAAAATGAAACATTTATTTTGCTATTTGGCGGAAAATAAAACTTTCGATATAATACATTAAAACTAAGAAAAATGATTTCGATGGAGTTGTTTTGTCTGCACTTCTGCATAGTCACTGCTCCAAATGTGCACATGTAACCTTATAATGTAACCATACATTATAATTGTCGAGTTGAGTTCAATGATGCTTGAGCTAGCTATCATATTTCATCTTTTAATCTGTATTATCGGATAAACTACAACAAACAATTTCAATGAAATAAGTTTTGACTGTACTAGTGTAAAGCCCCTTCTCTACATGTAAATGTGCACATCTTCTACATGTTTACATAATTTGTATTTGAACTCTGCTCATCGAGTAGAGATCAATGATGATTGTGCTAGTTGACGTATTTTGCCAATTTTAAACTTTTTATTTTTATTTTTTGGTAAGGTCAGCTTAGGCATACTTAACAGACGTGCCCCTGAAAGATGGCAAACCATGCATACGATTGTGTTCTTAATGATTGCCATTTTTTTGGGAGCAGCATATGTCAGGTTTGGGAGCTAGGCGTCTTATTATATCCTTTTTAATAGTTTTTGCTATTTTATTTGTTTGGTCAGGTAAGGTACAGTGTATTTGGAACGGAAATGCCTTGAAAAATAGCAAGCCTTGCATACATTGGTGTTCTTAAGGATTGCAATCAATTAGGGGCAACATAGGTCAGGTTTGGTTTAACTTTTATAATTATATTTTCTGGTACTTTAGTGACTTAACTCTACTGAAGGAGTTAGGTTGACATACAGGGTGATCATAAAGTCCTTCACTCGTTTCAAAAATTCCTTTACTAGAACTGAAGATTTTTTATTTCGTGTGTTTGGTGAACTTGAACACATTTCGATAAAATGTAATGAATTAATAATTGTTAATTTGGTTTTTCAGACTCCCATGGTTTTGTTCGGGTACAATGCCCATAGGCACTACCCGTCTCCTATGGATACTAACCCCGATCACGGCCACAATGTCCCTCGTTTTGTTCGCCGTCGCCATTTCCACAAATGAGTGGTTGTATAGCGAGGAAAAAATTCGTATCATGGGCCCTCCGAATCGAACTGAGGACAGCGAAAAATATCAGTCCAAATTCACCGTTTCCGGTTTGTGGACGTTGTGCTTCACAGAACGTAAGTCATAAAATTTCGTTATAATTTTCATTTTTTTTTCGTAGATTTATATAGGTTTTGAATAGGTAAGGTGTCATTTTAACAAAGTGTAAAACGTGTTAAAAACCCAATCGGGAATCGAACCCTGGACACAGACTGGGGAAGCCATATTATCCCTTTGCTATCATTGGATTTGCACCGACAGTGTCTTGCAAGCCAGGTTGTAATCAACATTATTGTCAGGTTTCATTTCTTATCTTGGTGACAACGAAACTCAAAAACCGGAAAAATCTGCAAATCTCAGGGAATTTTATATTCAACATGGGAAACTTGTAAACTGAGGGAATTTGTCTTTTATAACGCTTAATTTGTGTTGAAACCTGGCATTTTCAGTTTCAAGGTTTTATTTTGTGTTTGTTCATTAGAATTCTGATACCTGGATATCAGCACAAATAGCCAGATTGTAATCGACAATTAAACCAAGTTTTACTTAACATCATAGTGACTGCCAAACTGGTATGCATAAAAACCAACAAATATCAGGGAATTTTATTATCAACCTAGAAAATCTGAAAAACTCGAGGAATTTGTGGTCATTCAGCACAAAAATAATGACCGAATAATCAATTTTAATATTCCCACTAATGAATTCGGCACTTGATTATTTCTTAAATTAAGATGTCTTTGGCAATGTCTAAAACCCTGGGAGACCTGGAAAACTCAGGGAAATTGAGCTTTATAACGTTCAATTTGATTTGGTACCAAATAATTGATCTAATGATCAATTCCACCATTGCCAATAATGAATTAATTTTTTGTGTGAATTCAAAACTTAATTTTTTTTTCTTAAACTGAGATTTTTTGGCATTGTTTACGACGCTGGAAAACCTGGATAACGTACTTATTCCTATAGCCTAATTGGTTTTTGCTTTTGCTCAAATGTTACGTTGAATTGATTTCTGTAAAAACACTGTAAGCAGTTGGGGTTAAGCAAACATCGTGCTTTAGTCGAGTAATGGCGGGAAGGAGTAAATAGAAGGGGCACGACCTCGTAGCTCCTAAATACATTTTGTGCAGAGAATAATCTGTAATCGAAGTTACTTAAGGGCGTACTCTTACTTAGTGGCTCTTCCACACAGTGCATATGTTGCTCACGATGAGCATCTTTTCTTCCTCGGTTGCCTCACTAATGAGGTATTTTATGTATGGGAAGCCAATGCAAATGGGAATTGCTTACACGCTTCTATAGAAGGGAAGAAGAAGAGGAAGAGGAGGAGGAGGAGGAGGAGGAGGAGGAGGAGGAAAAAGGCGAACATTTCTGGGGTGGGGCCCACATTGCGTGTAAGAAGCTGGATGGATTTGCATAAAAGTGATGGAAGCAATAGCACGCCTCTGTGCCTTGTAAATGCTCCGAAATGAACCTCTAGTTACCATGACCGCCATGGTTGCCATGGCAACGCTGGATGCTGCGTATTACAGATGAAATTACGCCTTATTCACCGTCTATAACACTCACCTGAATGGGAAGTATCGTACTGTGCTATATCTGAACGTACCATCTATTAGATATACTATCTATCAGACATGCTGCATGTACATGTATCTCTGACCCAAGATTAAAATCTTGCAGTATTGGCAATGCTTGTAAAAAACTGAGAAAGTAACCATTCGTGCAAACAATAGTTAGGACAATAACGTTTTCATTTCGTAAAGATGGCGCCATTAGAGGCTGCCATCATTATGTGTCTGTGCGTCTGTCCGTTTGTTTTTTTGATTTCGAATTTTTCGCTCAAATGCCATTGAGTCGATTGGTCGAATTGGGTCACGTGATGCTGCGCTCGCGACACAGGTGGCGCACCTAACAACCATGACACGTGTGATGCCAATTGGAAGGCGTTCTAGAAATTGCAAAATGAACTGAATTAGTCAAGTGCATTTTTTTCAAGATGGCGTAAAATGCAGTTGTATCTCAAGAAAGAAAATCATCAGCAGATAAATATTATATTCGAAATTCGGAAAACGAGTAGATTAAATTGAGCTTTCGCAAAAATCTGTATTTCGACGTTTTTCAAAACTGGACGTAAAAAAATGGACGTACATGTACATGTATAACACTCATGGTATAAAATCCGTGAGTGTAAAGACACCCACCGCGTGATTCGGTTATTCAATCCTCATTGGGTTTTGAAATCAAGTATGAGAAACTGCATACGGGCAGCGACTGTCACCATGGTGATGATAAAATGACTTAGCACCTGGCTGGGACAAAAAAATAAGCCTTCATATATTCTATGAGACATGAAAATGATGCTCTGTGTACAGTTTAAAGATGTTGTTAATTCCACAGAAAGGCACTGTAATTAGATTTAATTTTGAGTTGATTTACTTCTTTAACCACATGTATACTCCATTTCCAGATATAAAAATGGGTATACATGTACAGTAGTTGAGTGTTATGCAAACCATGAATTAAAGAAACATTGCTACATTGGGAGAAATATAAGATATAATTCACATTTCTATCAATTTGGGTTTGGGAAAATGCTGATATTTAATTATAAGAATTTATTTCTTTACATAATTTTCATCGGTGTATGCCAAGGAAAGCCAAGGAAGCTCTGGATATGTCAGGGATATTGAGAAAGTTCACCATTATTTTTAAAATAATGTAATGGTATCTTGACGGTTTACAACTTATTTTAAATTATATCAGCAAATAAGTCTTATAATATTTGCATAAAAATAGTAGTGCTTTATAAACTACAATTCAAGGTTCGCTGAAGTTGCTGATATTTAAGAGAGAGAATTTATTTATCAACAGTATTTACATCCTGTAAGGCAGGCTACCCTCTGGGAATGTCAGGATATGTCTATAATTTTTAAAACAGTTACATGGTATTTTGTTTGTTTTACGGTATATTTTTAAATATAACATGTTCATATTTTCTTTTGAGCTATATCCGATTTGATTCTTATAATAAAAAATTGCACTGCATTTCAAGGCATGTAAATATGCATTATGTCCTAATATTATGGAAAATACAAAATGTCAGGTAAATTACTTAAAAGTTAGTCATGGACTGTAAGTGAAAACGAGTTGAGAATTGTTTGGGAACCTTGGATAAGGAAAATACTTGTTATTCGCTCTGTAGACTCACCAAAGAAAATTGATTTTACAGTTTACTTGCTACAAGCAAACTAAGCAAAAAAGCAATGCAAGCAAGACTCCAATCAAGCTACTTAAATGACTATCTACATTAATTAGTAGTTACATTACGAAAACTGCGCTTATTGATTACTGCATATTCAAGAATGTCAGCGCTGTAATTAGCAGCCATAATAAGGACATTGTCTGGTCCGGATAGTTCGTTAGAAATTATCGATACGCTTGCATTGATCGATGGCATTTTTACACCCTGTATGTTATTTAAATGTAGGTATTGTCATTTTGGTTTAAAGGTGTGTTAGCATCCAAAAAAGTGAATTAAATCGAGCGATAATTTCTCAACTGTGAAGTTAGACAGATTGTTGCAATTGAAATGAATTTTCATCAATTTCCAAATCGTTAGAACGATTAATATGGGGCTTTTCTAAGGCTGATGGATTGCTTCTCAGTCAGGGTAAATAGACTTAGAGGCTAAAAACGGCACCAGTTTATAATTAATGCAACGCGCGGTTTATTGCTGAGAATTTAATTTCCGACTTGGGAGTTGAAGCTGCTTCATTCATAATTTATACGAAGAATCTACTTAGTTTCAGAAGAAAAAGAAATAGCCCAGTTAAAAATAAATAAAAGGGGTTATTGAATATAATTTACACTAAGCTGGTTATGCGAAGGATAACATGGAATTGCAGTGCTTAACAGAATATATAGCGAAATAGCGTTTATAACCGCGTCCAAAGTAAAGTTAAACAATTGTTTCTATGACATATTGTCGCAAATGCAAATTATAGAAGTAAAAGTGATATTTTGCGATGGAATCTTCATTTATTTCAATGGAAAAATCGTCCCATGTGGCAAGATTACTTCATTGAGCAAAAATACAATTTCCAAAAAAATTAAATTCTCACAGACCTAACAATCATTATTTAAATTTTCAAAAAGCAGAGTTGCAATTAAATAAAATAATTTGTTTCTTTAGAAATGTAAACTTGTTTTCGACAAAATTCATTGTGTTCATAAATCAGCCGTCCAAAGTAAAGGTGAACAATTTTTTTCCACTTCATATCGTCGAATATGATAATTTGCGAAGTGAAAGTGATATTTAACGATAGAATTTAATTTGTTTTAATAAAAAAAATCGCCCTTTAAAAAAAACGCAAAATGGTTTCATTAAACATAAGTGCCATTTCCAAAAAATCGTATCTCACAGACCTAACAAACCAAACTACCTTTTTAAAAATTATTAATATTTAATCAAAATTGAGGACGTTTTAGAAAAAATTGCTTTCGACGACAACTTTAGTTTGTTATGATAAGGTAAAGTTGTAAATTTATCGTCCAAAGTAAAGTTGAACAAATTTTTCACTTCATACAGTCGTTAATGTGAATTTACGAAGTGAAAGTGATATTTTACGATAACATTTTACGTTATTTAAATTTAAAAATCACCATTATAAAAATATTGCCATTCTACCATTGAAAGGAAATATCACTTTTAAAAACATTTCTTACAGACTTAACAAACATCATTCTTCAAAAAGCAGAGTAGCAACGGAATACAAAATAGCAGTTTTTTTCAAAATCTTAAAGCACCTTTTTTAGAAAACATTGCTTTTGTCCATAAAATTATACATTTTTTAAGCCATCGTTTATCCAAATTGTAGGTTTATCCAATTGACTCATAATAAATTGTCTGGCTTCTGCTAAGGGCTCGTAGGCTGGCAGTGGTTGCCTGCCGGTTTGGGGCAACTAAATCAGAAATTACATTGGAATGTTAGTTTTATACTGGACAAGTAGAGTTGAAATATAACTATCATGTGCACATTTGAAGCAGGCAGTATACCGAAGTGTTATCTTCAACACATCATTTTATGGCCTGCAGAAAGTCATTTGATATTCAACTGCTTCGTTCACGCTATAACCCCTCTACCACTTGTTTGGTTTATAAAGACATCCGAGCAGGATCGAAGACATCACTCTGATTCAACTAGTATGGATTTTTGTATCTTTTCGGCCCTTCTTCTCCTCCCAATTCAATAATTAAGGCGAATTTCTGATCCTGGCTTCTATGGGGGATGATTCAGTGGCGCTGCCATAGCAATCAATAATAGATAAGTCGATGGCCAGAAAGGAAGGGGATTGAACCCCCCCCCCCTATTTTTTGCTCAAATATCTATAAAAGGGCTATCATTACAGCCCTCACTCCCTCCTCATAACCGATCTCGACTATTTGAGATAAATGAAGGAACATTTCCTTCGTAATCACACTTTTTTTTCTCATTTCATGTTCGTTTTATACGGACCTAATATTACACGTGTTTCAATTGAATTCGACCGCATCTACACAACAACTGGAAGTGTATATGCTCGATAAAAGCAAGCTCTATCATTACTCTTGATCCTATTAAGCCACAATTACTGTTTAACTTTTACGGTTTATGTTACGGGTTGATCAGCGATTCTTAGGCTCGATCCATAAATAACCGATGGGGCCCATAAAGAGCTCGTCTTCCTATAGGACCCTTACTGCCAGTACGACCTACAGGTCGGGCCATAATTTTTAAGAAATGCGTTTAGAACGTTTCAGAAAGGCGTAATTGGGGTTTATTATGTTTTATGTGATTATGCATCGCGAATGGGCCCCTTCCCTAATTCAATTCTGCGTGCTGAACTTGCCAGCAAATGTACAGGGTGTTGTTGCTTTTAAAAAGTTGTTGAAATATTTTCTTTTATTTTTAAGTTTAAAATACGAGATCTAAATTTTACATTGGTAGTTACTGGTTGACAGAAAAAAACCAAAAGATGATAAAGCCTGGAAAAGTCGAGAGAAATTGATTTACTTTGAAAATAATCAGTGACATTTTAACATACTTGTAGGTAGTTACTGGTTAACACAAAAATTGAGAGATGGCGTGCAGTTGGGTGGATGATTTTAGTAATGAAACTGTCAATTTAATAACCAAATTAATCAAAATGTGTCGTTTACTAATGAAATGCTTTGTTATATCTCCTGTTTTTATATGCCATTGGATGTAAATTCCTCACATTGGCATTTGCCCTACCCCCCCGCCATATTTTTGCTTTTTTGGTGGCCGGTGTTGTCAGGAAAGTTTGTTTGAAAGCTGGAAATGTCTAGGAAGTTGAAAATTTGCTCACTTATAGGGAATTCTATATCCTCTCTTTAGGAATTGCACTTAACACTTATTTGCAATTTGGTCACTTGATACCGGTGACCATCTTGAGGGGTTTCCTTCATGTCCGACTTCCAGTATCATTAGTTAATTTCCAAATTTTAGAAGCACTTCATCATAATTTACTTGTAATACAATATGGACCACCCTGTATGTGGTAAAGATGATGTATGCCACATACGTTTACTTTTCAAATTCATTTCCCTTCTCGTTGAGAAATTTCGAAGAATAGAAAATTGAATACTTGGAGATTGGACCTTTTCTGCATGTATTTTTTTGTGGATTTTCAACCTGTTTGATATACTCCCATGCTAGTATTGTACGAACATATAGTATATTTCAATCTCGACATTGTTGTATGCATTTCTGTACGTCTATAGACATAATTTTTTTTTGTGGAAGTTTATATATTGTTGTCCCCATATCTCGTCAATATCCCCAGGTATTGCAGCCTGTGTTAAAATATGCCGCATAAAACTCGTTTCCTTTTTGCATTTTTCAGCCATTTAAAATACTTTAGCCCAACGTTATTGATCAGAGTTGTACACACATACAACCTCCCCATTTCAGTTACGATCGATGTCTGACCTGTCACTGTTTAAATATATATTTCTTCCCAAAACGGTCCTAAAAGCCGCCAATATTTACTTCAGTGCGCGCGACTAACTCCTTTTTATAGACACTTCTAGGAGATGAAACATTTTGTTTCCTCATACGAAAATGGATTTAAAATCTCTGGGCTATAAAATGTGCGAGAAATCATCGACGACACTTGCTTTTTATGTAAGCCTAAAGCGGTGGTTTCAGCATCGACATTTTTAAGTTAGTCGATGCTGGCGCCCCCATTCGCACAAAATACTGCTGAAAATGCATGCGATGGATCAGTATCATGGAGCTTGTTTTGCCAATTAATTTGCTAAACAATGGGGAGTGAGAAATGGAGTTGAAGAAAGTATAGAAAATGTAAAGAAATTAAACTTAAAATTTTCCTTAAATGTTTCTAAAAATTTTTAAAGCAAATAAGTTAGAACAAAGAATTAACATGACGAAAATTGTTTTGGTTTTCAAAATCTAAACTGAGACTATGAATTGCCCACATGAAGTGGTAACCATCTAATTAATTTGCTATGTGGATTTCAATCCTTACCACACATGTTTATTTACTGCTACATGGAATTTACAAATGCTGACAGTTATTTAGTGCATAATATGGTGTTGTGTTGTATTATGTTGAACATGAAAATCAAGTTGGATAACATTTTATTTTTATTTCCTTCTCACCCAAATGAATTGGTAAGCACCTTATAAATTGAGTATATGGATTTCACTCACTACTACATAGTGTTTGTTTACTGGCAGTAGAGCTGGGGTTGAATTGAACATGAAAATAAAGTTGGACAGAATTTTGTTTTAATTTCCTTGCCACAAAATTGGTACGTAATAAATTGGGTATTTTGATTTCACCCATCCATGTCACATAAAGTAGTACAGTGTATTGATTTGCTGACAGTGGAGGGTTCTGTGTTGCATTGAATTGAATTCAGCAAAAAAATCAATTTGGACAGAGCTTTATTGTTACTTTTTTCGAACCCAAATGAATTGGCAAGCACCTAATCAATTGGGAATATCGATATCATCCATCATTTACTTATTTACTGTTAATAGGGCTCTGTGTTGTATTGAGTTGAATTGAACATGAAAATCAATTTAGACATCATTTTATTTTTATTTCCTTACAACCCAGATGAGCTGGCAAGCAACTTATCAATTCAGTATGTGGATTTCACCGCTACCACATAGCATGTACAGGAGGTATCCATTGGCAGTATACTGTGTTGTATTGTGTTGAATTGAGCAAGAAAATGAAATTGAACAGAATTTTATTGTTGATTATCAGTAGTTTCAATATTTGTCACTCTACGACAAACCAAGTGATATTTATAAACTTTTGAAGTAATTTTGCATTATTAGAGAGTTTCAGCTCCACGTTAAACGTGAACGTGACGCCAATCTATTTTAGCATTGCTGATGAATGGGAGC
>JAQGAF010003441.1:0-17631 GCA_034687865.1 Kryphioiulus occultus
ACGTGAAACTGAAGTCATAACGTGAAACTGAAGTCATAACGTGAAACTGAAGTCATAACGTGAAACTGAAGTCATAAAGTGAAACTGAAGTCATAAAGTGAAACTGAAGTCATAAAGTGAAACTGAAGTCATAAAGTGAAACTGAAGTCATAACGTGAAACTGAAGTCATAACGTGAAACTGCAGTCAAAGAGAAACTGCAGTCAAAGAGAAACTGCAGTCAAAGAGAAACTGCAGTCAAAGTGCCACTGAAGTCACAAAATACGACTGAAGTGACATTAAATTTCCACATCTCACCTCACAAGTTCCACCCCTTCGCAACTACGCCACAAGTCACTTAAAAAGCTTTAACAGTAATATTTAACAACAATCGAAATCCACATTTACCAACATCGATAACATGCTTCCTTGGTTTCAACGAAAAAAATATATCTTCCAGGTTCAGAAGTTAACAACCACGCATGAATTCCTTGCAAAAAGGTCAAGAAGCAAAACACCTCTTAGCAGATTTTGGGAAGGTATTGTTGATGGAAACAAGTCTAAGATTCCAGCTCCGACCCCCTTGAGAGCCCAATTTCTGGTTTTCGTAATCTGCTGTGACATAAAGCACGATGCAATTAATTTTACACGGAAGCAGAAAATGGTATAAAGATATCACCGCCTTATCAGGACAGGGGCACGTCCATCTTTTCGCAAAAAACACTGGTACATGTACTCACGTTTTTTTAATCAGAGTATGGCATTAAGTGAAGTACCTCGTACATTCACCAGAAATATTACTTTTGAAGTAAAGAAAAATCTGCAGTCGCAAATGCTGCTTCATGTACATGTACTTGGAGGGAAAATGAAAATAGGAAAAAAAAATTTACATCCTCTTCCGATTTTATCAACTATCCTTTTTAATGTTTTTATGCAAAGTAGAAACACGTAATTGTATCATGTCGTGCAAACACGAATTAGCCAGCGGAACACCTGCGACTGCTGCGAGCTATCAAAATAATATCAAAAGTTCATCGTGGAAAAAGATTGACCTTATCTGTATGACCCACCTCGAGCCTCCCCCATGGGTGTTTTGTCCACTACATGTTTTAAAACAAACTCATAACCAATCTTGAAATCGATATTCGTTAAATTGCCCTATTACTTAACCACAAGTTTGGTTACAACAAGAAGACAAAAAATAAAGGTTAATTCCACCAACATGGAAAATTGACAAAATGATCATTCTGAATCGAACGTGTTGACCACTGACCGAAACAGTCCATGGCCACCCGCTTAAACACGTGATTTTGGTACGCATGGAAATCTAAAACTGGATTAACAACCTTTTTATGTAAAGCTCACTTTTCAAAGACCAGTTTAATCGACTATCGAGTGAAATTAAAATTCAAAATTAATGCAAGAAGTGATAGGTTGCCTTACAAAGTCTGATTTAAAGTCAAATTCCAATGCTAACTTCAGTTAGGCCTATTGAGGAGCTAAACTGAAATATTAACGTTCACTGAATAACTACTAAAGTTGTGCAAACAAATTGCAAACTTGTCAGAAATGCTATTTGAGATCAACGTCAAACGTCAATTGCTGTACTTGGTCTTGAGTCCCAGATCGATCTCAAGTAGGCCTACTTGTTTGGAGTATTGACAGGGTTACACTACTTCCAACCATGACTTCATGTAGGTAAGGTTAGTGAACTTAATTAAGTCATGAGTTATGCTTGACCACATAAGTCATACTCAAAGACGTTGAGATACAGTACATCTTGCTGGGATAAGTCAATGACAAGTCCCAGCTCGAACTTGAGCACTTGGTTCTCACTGTAAGTGTTTCATTACTTCCATGTTAGATTACTAAGGTTAGTAAACTTAAATCACAAGAGTTATGTTAGACCACATAAGTCAGCCTCAAAATCAGTGAGATGAGTAAAGTCACAGTTCGAACTTGAGCACTTGGCTCACACTCAAGTGCCTCATTACTTCAAAACATGACTACATGTAAGTTAGTTCAGCGAACTCAAGTCACAGGATTTAGTCAGCCTCAAGGACATGTTGGTTGTGTTACCGTTACTCATCTCAAGAGTTATGCTTGACCGCAAAAGGTGGCGTGAAGACGCAACGCACGAGTAGCCCAGGTCACGTGAGATCGATCTCATTCCTAAGACTCTAGCTCGAGAGTTGAGACAAACTCAAGTCAGTATCTCAGGCAAGCACGTGACTTCATGTTGGTTGTGTTACTGTTCCCCCAAGTCAAGACCTCATGTTGGTTGTGTTATTATTTCTCAAGTCAATACCTCATGTTGGTTGTGATACTGCTCCCCAAGTCAATACCTCATGTTGGTTGTGTTAGGCTACTGTTTCTCAAATCAAAACCTCATGTTGGTTGTGTTACTATTTCTCAAGCGTGAAGCCGCGCACTAGTAACCCAGGACACGTGAGATCTAACATGTCCGAGCTCGTCACGTGGTCACGAACCGCCAAGTTCGCCAACCGACTTTCGTCCTTGCAACTTGTTCACGCAACTTGACTCAAGATTCGATCTTCGTCGTTGCAAGTTTTCGACGATTCGATGTGCTCACGAACACTCGTATAATAAAAAAAACTTCCAAACCAGCCAAAATTGTCAAAAAAGTCCAATTACCAAAAAATGAAAATAAGCCTTACCTGGTCGTTACGCGATGAAGTTGTCCAAGATGGGTCAGGTTTTGTCCAGCGTCCAGCGAGACGTTCGAAGTCGAAGCACAAACTTTGACAACACTCGAAGAAAGTCGACGAGCACGACGAACAAAAGTTAGTCCAGAAAATCCGAGCTGGTGTTAACGTGTGACTGTTGTCCAGCTAGAGCTTGATCTGTTCGGAACTAGCGATGAGCGATTGACCGGCTGGGCGCATGGCCTGCCGCCGCTAACGGGAGCGATGGAGAAGCGAAGGCTGCGACCGGGAGACACGATACGTCGTCGGCGGCGTTCGATGGAGGTCTGGCGGGGAGAGCGAGAGCGCTCAGTCGCTGACTCTTTGCTGCCGCTGGTGCGATCGCGATGGGTAGCGTCGATTCCGGGGGACGAGGTGAAGGCAGAGGGGAGGAAGAGGAGGGGAAGACGGGTAGCCGACGGGCGTGGTACGGGATTCGACTTCGGGCTTCATGCCTGGCCCTGGAATTAACGGGAAAAAAAATGGAAAATAGAAATTAAGAACAGTCTGTTTTTTTTGCTACCGCAGGAATTAAGGGACTAAGGGAGTAGAAAAAAATTGTAATGAGGGTAACTTGGCGGGCTTTTGCGGGGAAGCAAATGCTTCCGAAAATGAGTGGTTGCTCCTTTTTGAGTTACAGTAGAACCTCCAAAGTTGACCACCTCCCTATGTGCACTACATTTTAACTGACCGGACAGCGACCACATTAACATGGTTCGTACCCAAATTCTTAAATTAATTTCCCTGACTTTCCCTGACAAACCAATGTAATTTCCCTGACATAAAAATAAATTTTGCCGGATTAAAAATTTTTGAAAATCATTACCTACTAAGGCATTGTTGCAGCTGTAAAAATGTGTGGACAATTCCAATTTTAGTAAGCTCGACTTATAAACGTGGTTTCTTTTTTTTGCAGGTCCATTAACTCTTGTGAAATTGCATCTTTGTCAAATGGGCAATTCATAAATTCCCCAACCCTGAAATGCAGCTCAGGCCAGTATTTCTATAATAAATTTCCCTGACTTCTTAGCAAAAACGCCCATTTACCCTGACTTTCCCTGACAATTTTTCTCTTCCCTGACATTCCCTGACTTTCCAGGTGGGTATAGACCCTTATTAAGTCAATTGAGGCTGAACTCTACATGTTGACCACCCGCACCTCTGCATGCTGTAAGTTGGCCACTTGGACTATGACACATATTACAGTAGAACCTCTGTAAGTTGACCATCCAAGGGAGTTTAGCAAACTGGTCAACGTATCGAACGAGGCTTGTACTGATACAGGATTTTAATTCCGTGTACTACATGTACTTACATTTTCCAGGAATCATTCATCATCGATGAATAATCCTGTTAAAATGTTCATAATACAGTACCAGTATTGCTTATGTGCTGCAAATTAATCCAGAAATCACACGTGTACAGTAAAGCAGGGGTACTAAAGAGGTTCAAAACGAACTCTTGTACCTCTATAGAGACAGTTACTATTCAGGAGTGTACAATACAAGTTTTGCAAGCAGCCAATGAAAATTAATCATTCATGACTACATGTTCAGACCATGCTGGTCAAAATACACAGATTAAATTACTGTTGTGTGTCATAGTCCAAGTGGTCAACATACAACAGTGTATTAATGTGGTGAACGTCCGATCAGTTAAAATGTGGTCAACATAGGGAGGTGGTCAACTTTGGAGGTTCTACTTTTAGTAATTTACTCTCTGTATATTGACCAGAATGGTCTCACATGTAAGGTCATGGATGATTAAATGTATTGGCTGCTTGCAAAACTTATACTGTACACCCCTGAACAGTATCTGTCTCTGTATAGGTAGAGCAGTTCATTTTGGACTTGCATTACTGTACTTCTGCGTTAAAATTCCAGAACGACTGTACAGTACGTGTAATTGCAGGATAAATTTGCGGCGCATTAACAATACTGGTACTGCATTATGAATGATTCATTCATTGATTACTGTAAACGATTAAAACGATTTGAAAGCGATAGCATTCCCCCAAACTGAAAAAAATTGACTGTAAACTTTTTTATTTTGCAAAACTGTTTGAAGCTAATGCATTGTCGAGTGTGTTGACTGCAAAGAATGTCACGATTAAGCGAACTGGCCATAAACTGGTATCGTGTGATGATTGTTGACCATGTCCATGTTTACTCGTCGTTAAACAGCAATCAATTTGTTTCAGGTCCTGCAAACACCAAATTGCTCACTGATATCACATACAGGCAATCATGTTTTGGCAGATTTGTTATTGGTTGCCAAGTAGTTGGACACTGACAGCAATACAGCTTTAGATACATGAAGTCATTCAACAAATGTATACTGTTCAAGTCATCTTCCAAATTTAAGCAAAAGAAAATCCATAATCCATTCCAACTCAGTTATAATTATACCACTGTAAATGGTCGAAATAACGAAAGAGCATACTAGCTAGACAAAACTCGCATGGAATACAGTACGATTGTAACGGACAGAATTCCCACAATTAAACATGGCGTCCAGTCATAATGTATGTGTTTACAACGTCAGAAAATAGCGCACACACGCATGGTCGAACGTGAATTTTAATTACGAAATATTTGCATAGACTCACGTGCGTCCTACGTGGACCCAATTAACAGGCATTTATGTCGAGCCCGCCAATTAATTTCATTCGTAATTAATTATTTACAGAGTTATCATATATTGCTTTCAGAAACCGTATGCTCGCACCCTTAAAAATTCACATATGTATTTTTCATTCGAGGATAATTATCAGTGTGGCAACCTTATCGATGCACGTTTTTGACAATTTTCAGGAATTTCATTATTGTCCCAAAAAGTAATTATTTTCATTAACGTATCCAGTTTCGATTAATTACACGATGGGATTGGATAGCTCATTTGGGTATCTTATGTCATACATGTAGCACATGGGAGAAAATTGCCGGGAAAAAATTATGCAAATTTAATTATTAATTCATAGATGGCAAAGTAAAACGCATTAATATTGCATGTAGACACCGGAGTTTCCTTCCTAGAATTCTATTAGGTTTTCTCTTTTCTCCAAAAGTACATGTAAATGCTTTTACCTAAGCGCCTATGTGACTGGCACGAATAAGTGGGCTAAAATGCTGGAATATTCGCATTCGTGTAAGTTGTTTGGGGCTGGCAACAGCGAAAAACAATTTCATCAATCTCAGATTAGTTTTGCCGAATATTCAAAGAATATTCAAAGATGGGAAAATCGCAAGATGCGTCGAAATTTCGGGTATTTCGCACATCGTCAAAACCGATTCAGTTGTCATGGGGACTGACTTAAACTCCTATTGATTTAACGAAAATATAAATTGCATTTCATAGGGGCGGGCCAATGATTATCAATAGGCTGGGAATGTCTCACGTGTGGCGAATAACGCAAATTTCGTGTATTTTCCCCAATCTGCAACATCGAAATATCGAATTTTCAATCATTTTTACTATCGGCTCACTGCGGTTAAAATAGTTTGAGTAAATATCAGACGATACAGATGCACGCAAAATAAAACAACTTTTGAGAGATGAAATATTGACAAAACTATATGCATGTCGAATATTTTTTTTTCAAGTTTTGAATATTTTTTTTTCAAGTTTCGAACAAGTTTTTTTCTCAGTTTATGACAATTTCTCAACACCATTTCTTAACATTCAGGAAATGCACTTGTACCATCTTCAGGCATTCTGTGTGATCTGTGAAGGGTAAGATTAGTGTTGATTGTTGGTAGTATTATTAATATCTACCAATCTAAAATCAATATTTTCACTGTTACTATTTCATTGTTACTATTGTTTTTTTACAAATGCTATTTTAGTGAATGGATGAAAAACCTGCTAATTAGAATAGTTAAAAAGTATTTCTATACACAATTTGGTCAGTGAGAATATTAATTTTATGTTGGTAAAGTTTAATAATTAATACTAACAACAATATTAATAATAAAGCACTTCATACATAATGTTTGAAGGTTGCACAATTTTATTTCCTGTATGTTAAAACGTTTGTTTCGGATATACAGTATCCTAAACTGATGAAAAAAGTTTGATTGTCTAACCAGACTAACCTCATACTGTTTCGTCAAAATTGCATTTGTCAAACATGTTTTATTAAAGGTTTTAACTGTTGTTTCTTCACACGTGCTGTTTTATTGGACAAAAACTGATTGGAATAAACTTTAAAAAGTGTATTTGTGTACACAATTTGGTCAGTGAAAATGTTAGCAAATTGTATACAAATCCAATTTTTGGTAAAAATTGTTAAGAAACAATAGTTAAAACCTTTAATAAAACAACTTTGACATATGCAATTTTCACCAAACAGTATAAGGGGTTAGCCTGGTTAGTACAATCAAACGTTTTCAACAGTTTAGGATATATCATAAACACAATTTTTAACATACAGGTAATACAACCTTCAGGCAACCTTCACTGCATTATTATTGCATCGTTATTGCAATCTTTAGTGCATCATACTTGTTGTTAGCATTCATTATTAAAATTTACTAATCTAAAATTAATATTCTCACCGTTCAGATTGCGTACACAAATACTTTTTTAATGTTTCTATCTAGCAGATTTTTGAACCATTCACTAAAACAGCATTTGTTAATTAAGATAAAACAGTTAAAACCTTTTTTTGTAAACTTGATTAATTGACTATCAATTTAAAGCTAATGATCCACTGTCAAATTGCATTCTTTTGTATACTTTGTGTAATTTTTAAATATATTCAACTCAGTTATTTACATACTTGCTATTTTCAAGCCTTTTCAACCATCCATTAAAACATCATGTTAGTGAAGATAAAACAGTCAAAAATTTATTTTTATTTTTTGCAAGCTTGCTTAATTGATAACCAGTCTTAAACTAATGATCTCACTTACCAAATTTTATAGTTTTGTTTAATTGGTATAAATTATTAAAATCAATTTTTCGAACCATTCTAACTAGCAACTTTTCGAGCAATCCAGCCATTTGTAATGAAACAGCAGTTAAAAACCTATTAGTTTTCAAACTTGTTTAATTGACTACAAATCTAAAACTACTGATATCACTGACCAAATTGTGTAGTTTTGCATGGTTTACTCCAATCATTTTTACCATTCCAACTAACGGATTTTTCAGTCAATCCACTAAAACGGCATTTGTGAAGTTTAAAACATTTTTGCAAAAAGACAAAACTCGTTTAATTGACTAAGTTGTTACTCATTTCAGAATGGTGTGGCTAGAAAATTTCAGGTTTTGGACAAATATGACTTATTTGCCACAAAGCACCGACAGCAGCAATTAAAAATAATAACGGAACTAGTGCAATCAGGGACGCGTAATTTGGGTGATTTAGGATAATTATTTTTATCAAAAAATCAGCTAAACAGCATCAAGGTAGAAAGTGAGATAAAAAACAGGTTGTCCTGCATAATTATTTTTGCGTTTGCCACGATGTCTAATCTCATAAAAACTTGCTCGAGCCAACAGATACATATTTAAAAACAGCTACTTAAGCAATGGTATTAAGATTCCAGACAGCATATAATTTTATCATTAACTGCTTGTGATTGTGGCCTGTCTCCTTTACCTCCACATTTCAAAAATGAAAAGGTTTTGCGCTGCACTCATGCGACATCTAGGAGAGCGAAATGAGACAACTTTCTTTGAAGGGAGAATGAGGGAAAAGAGATGAGGGTTTAAGAAAAGAGGGGCATTCATAAAGTTTCGTACAAGAAGGGCTGCTTGAACATTGGTCTTAAAATTCAAGTTTGGGAAGCAAATCATTTAACTTAAGAAGGAAATCATTTGTCTGAGAATTTCCTGAGATATACGATATTATTTAAAGCAAATGCTTCGAATAACGCCATGTCTCATGACCTGTTTGCTAATACTTAGAAAGTGTCCCAAGATGGAAAGGAAATGCGTTTCAAATGCATTACGAATTGCAAAATATATTGCAAATGCATTTGTCGTTTTTATCGCAACACGAACTACATTTGGTAATGTAAACAAAACAAAATGTATACTGACTTGTGAAATGTATGTGAAATGTATACTGACTTGTGTATTTCACAATGTATTTGAAACTGCATACTTACAAAAGTTGTGTGTGCTACATTGAATTGAATGAAACTGATGTATTTTTGAATTTTTAACTTTATTTCATAGCCAGTTCTAATTTATTTAGTGAATATTTTGTTTTTTAAATTCAGAATAGGAATTTTTTAAACTTTAAAATTATGAAATATAGCGGGGATTTTTAAATTTTACAATGCATGGAATAGAACTTGTAAAATGCATTCTTCAATGCAAACGGAATACATTACACAACATTTTTCAATTAAGACGAACTACATTACAGTGTGCATTCTTATACACTACATTCTCCAACACGCGTTATACATCGCAATATGCATTCTATAATGCACTACAAACTGCTTAAAAACACATTTTAAAATGCATTTTAAAATATATTTGTCAATACAGTTTAAAACTAAATTTGTCCCAAAACTAATCGGTAACTGAATATTCTGCACTGAAGGTCAACATTTGCATTTTATTGCTACATAAAAATGGTCTGAAACCGAAATCCACTTGTTGCTAGTCCCCATATTGATAGGTAGGCTGTGAAAAACCACAATTTTTTCTCCTAAAAATAAACTTTTAAAGCTGGTTTAAAAATCGGTAAATCCAGTTTCTCGCATTAATTTTTTTTAAACGTATTCAAAAAACAGCTATCGGGGCTATCCTGCATGAATATAATTCAGGAATATCCAGTTTACATCATCATACGATAATATAATAAAATCATGATGATAAAATAAGTCTGCTAAAATTATCCTTGTACTATCTGCTACATTTATGCAGAAATCATAATTAAATCATAATATAATAAATCTATATATAATAAATATAATAATAAATCATAACTTATTAAATTCTCTGTGATAAAATAAATCTGCTCAAATTGGGTTTGTAATATCTGCTAAATTCATGCAGAAATAAAAAACGAGGCATAATGAGCTAAGTCATTAGACGGGGATAAGCTAAAGTCTTAGCATTTTGAAATATATAACGGAATAATGACGATAAGAACCCAATTTAAAAAATCTAGACAAATAAAATTTGATTTCAGCAATGAGTCACAGCAAGCTATGGTGTAGCCAAGGTGGCAAAAAAACGTGTGAACGAATTAAACTGCAACGAGTAATCAAATAGAAAGGGAATTTGTTGATAGACATGAAACCAGAAATGGTTGAGAAATAGCCAAAGTATAGACCGGTTTTGATGCCACTGACCGCAGGGTGTTCTGGGGATGAGGTCAAAAATGGCCTAATGGTCAGGTTGATGGGATCACCCAAACAGCCCAATACCCCATCGCTTTTCCTTAGGAAGGAAAAAAAAGACATAAGACAGCCTTAAAATCGCATCTAAGATTTATAAAAGAGAAACGTAGAAAGTATTATATACTATAAGCTGGCTGGCCTCATTTCTTCGCTGTAAAAATAAAAGAGGGAGTGTATGATGGCGAAGGATTGTACGGGGAACTTATTATTTCAGTCATAAAACCAATAAATTCTGATAATCGAAACAAGGGAACAAATGGAGGAACAAAATTGGATTACTTGCTGGCTGAACGAGCAGGAATTCACCAAAAAAGAAATCCTGGCACGAACAATGAAAAGCTAACTCACAGTCTCAGAGAACTTATTTAAGAAAGGAAATGCAGCCTGAGATTAATTAGAAACCGAAATACTGAAATAGCCATTTTTTGTTGCAGATATATCACAATGAGAGTTGTTGAGAAAAAAAATGCGCAGTGAATCTATACAGAATGATGCAGTAACCAAATTTATTGATAGTGATGATATTCGTAGAAACCTTACTGATATCAGTGGTATTACCAGTACATTTTTACACATTTTGAATAAAATTATTGCACGTGTGTACTTATACAAGCAAGACTCTTGTGACACTAATAATTGACATATAAATGAAATTAAACTTGTGTTTGAACACCCAAAATCACTACTGAACTTTAAGCTTGTAGTTGCCATAGCTGACATCACTATATCATTATTGACTATACTTGTTACTACTGACACTTTAGTGACACCTGCATACAACACTACTACTGTACTGATACAAGCATACATCACTATATGTATATCAGTACAAGTACTGGCAATATGTGCCCTTAGGACACTGTTAGGGTGTAGTAAGTTTTGAATTTTATGATTAGCAAAATCTACACCAAATTGAAGCCATTTTTCCATACTGTCAGTTTTCCGTAACGGGACATTCACATATTATGCCATCAGTTTTCGTGATTTTCAGATAAAATGATAGCATGATCATTTACCAAAATACTTTCGAAACTAAGCCAACTTTCCTAAAATCTAGATCAAAAAATTGGTCAAAAATGGGCAATTTCAGTCATACATGTATGTCAAAATAAAGCAAATAATATGTCAATCAACTCCAGTTTTTTTTTGCAAACCTGAATCACCATGATAACCAACACCAATTTTTTTTTTAAAACTGCATCGCTATGACAACCAACACCAATTTTCTTTGTAAAACTGCATCACTATGACAACCAACACAATTCTTTTTGCAAAACTGCATCACTATGACAACCAACACAATTTTTTTTGCAAAACTGCATCACTATGACAACCAACACAATTATTTTTGCAAAACTGCATCACTATGACAACCAACATAATTTTTTTGCAAAACTCCATCACTATGACAATTAACACCATTTTTTTTTGCAAAACTGCATCACTATGACAACCAAATTTTTTTGCAAAACTGCATCACTATGACAACCAACACAATTTTGTTTGAAAAACTGCATCACCGTGAGAATAAACACCAATTTTTTTTTGCAAAACTGCATCACTATGACAACCAATACCAATTGCTTTTGCAAAACTGTATCACAATGACAACCAACATTTTTTTTGCAAAAATCCTAAAATACTAGATTCAAATATAATTAATTTTAGTCCATAAATGTCACAATGAAGAAATTAATATGACAACAACCAGTTTTTTGCAAACTGGATCAGAAATGATGACTTAAACCGTAAGCCAATTTTCATGAAACATCAATGCTGATGGCATCATTTTACCAACACCAAGTCACTTCCAACTTTTTCTAAAAATAAAATTCCTAATGAAGCAAATAATGTGGCGATCAACATCTATTTTTTTTCAGAACAGGACTTTACAAAACATGTGGACAATGATGGGATAAGCAAACGGATTATGGTTGGAATTGAAGTAGCTGGCTTGCTTTAAAAGCTTATTGTACAAGCATTAGGAACAGCAATTACCTGCAGGAAAAAAATTTTCTACATAACATCCAGCATGGATCTCATTTAAAAAACTTCATTTCATTTCCAGAAAGGTGCTATACGCGTGTATTTGATGGCATTTTTAACATGCTGTAATATCGTGCTGGTTGCCAAGCTTCATAAGATGGAGATCAGGAAATCATGAAGAAGGAAATAAAACAAAAAGCTTACCAATAAAAATGTAATCCGTTTTGGTGGGGGTGGGGGGGGGTGGAGGGGGAGGAGGTTGACGTACTAGTAACAGTAACACTAGTCATTCATGACACCCTCATTAAGCATTTTTATGGGGGAGAAGGCAAAGAGTGATTGTCAACGTGCATTGTGGGTGTATCTTTACGAATGCCATTCCCATTGTTTCTGGCGCTATATGCATATTAATTATGCAAATATGCAAACATGAAGACCGATCATCGTGTCAGTCTCGTACGAGGGTAACACACGCATACTCGCGTGCATACTCGAGTCGCATGCGACATAAATGTACGAGACACATGCGAAACAGAGCCTAGAACACAGGCTAATTTGCATAAAAATAAGGGGGGACGAAGTCCAGTTCAACGCTTGGGTGGGTCCGGTCAAATTGACCAGCTCTTAACGACGGTTTGGACAAGGGAATGTTTGATAAACAGAAATTAACAGAGCGTAAATTAATGTTGCGTGAACCTGTAAGTCAGATGCACCATATAAGCTTAATTGATGCTTCATTTGCATAATCATGTGGCTAGAGCTAAGTGGTCATGGGCGCCATCTTGGTAGAAGAAAATCTGAATTAAGCTTAATTCGTATTCACTATAACAAAACGTGTCATATAACAAAGTTATAGGGTAACTGCGCCTATAGTCAGCCACCATCCAGTAGTCAGCAAATATGTACTATAAACACTTGTGATTTAATTTCTTGCGTTAATTAACCAGACCATATATAGAGGGGAAGTGACTGAGTACTAGAATGTGGTTAAATAACAAGATGTTCATCCATTGACTAATATCAGGATTTTAGGACATGCATGGTTCATATCAAAATTTGAAACTCAATTTCCCTGACCAAATCTGATTAATTTACCTGACTTATCGAATGAAAAATGTCACGTGTAATTAAAATTAACTTTATCTGTAACACTACAATTAACTATAGTTTTGTATTTTTCTGTCAGGATGACTAGCCACACCTTCAATTGAATTTCCTTGACGTTTCCAGACAATTTCAAGAAACAATTTTTACATGTTTGATCAAAGCAAATATACTATATGGCGAAAATTTTAGAAATTTTTAGATCTGATCGCGAAATGATGGAATTAGCAAACAATGTTTTAATAGTAACTAATAATATCAATAATTAATAGACTGGCCTAGGCGAAATTTTTGAAAAATTACAAAAAATATTGGATTTTTAGTGTACTACTATTAACAACGATGCGAACACTAGTAGTTGAAACCACTAGATCTTAAGTACTGCAGTTTTTGGGACTTCTTTCAAATATTGAAAAAAATTTAATAATGACGGAAACGACGTAGGCGAAATTTTTTTCAACAAAAATAAAACATTTTAGGTGAATTTTTCATAAGGAAAATCAATGATAATGATAAGAAATGCTAACGAAAACGCCGTAGGCGAAATCTGAAAAAGTAGAACACAAATAAAGCTTTCTTAATGCTTTTCATGAGATGCTTATATCAATCAAAATAGTTGTGCCACAACAAATTTCCAGACACTATGAATTTCCCTGACTTCCATCTGACTTTCACTGACTGAATGGTCAAAATGTCAACATTTCCCTGACTTTTCCTGACGGCATGAACCCTGGAATATCCAGCCATCATCCAGTAATCAGTTACAATTATAATTTGCATTTTTTATATTTTTTTTTGCATTTTCGGGGTCGACAACGGATTTGAGGGTTCGCGCAGAGGCGCCATCTCGTGGCGGCAAAAAGCGATGTAATTTATGCAAATGAGCTGTTAATTATGCACAACGCATCATGATGCAAATGTCGTGTTTGTGTGAAAGCATACTTACATTAGAAGGAAAAAATTAAAAAGCGAGTCGAGCGGTGATAAATTTGTTTAAAAATTTACAGTTTGCAGATTTTTACAATTTCGTGCTTAATAACCGTTTCATTTTCACTTTTCAGGTGATATCTGGGCTGTTTCAAGTGCCATAAATTACAGTAGATGGGCGGAACACAAATACAACTGCATGCATTTGTGTTCATGCTGTGTTTCTCTTCCAAAAACCCGATTTCAGGTGTTTGACCATTGCATTTTAGTGTCCACCCAAATAATGTGGAAACTTCGTAATAAATTGGGTTTATGGATTTCAAGTCCCCACCTCCCAAATACCGAGGGGGTGACAACTCTTAAACATTGTGCATACCTGATTGCGGATTTCAGGCTTCAACGACTACAGGTACATTGGGATATGTGAGACTTTATGACTTAAGTTGAGAGAAGTTCATGAAGTTCCACTCGCTACTTCGTTGACAGGCTGCGAAGTCAAGGACTGAAGTCATTAATAAAGTCCCACGGGAGTCTTGTACGTCCTGGAAGTCCCCATTAGGTCCCCTTAAAGTCCCAGTGCAGTCATTGAAGTATTTGGAGTCACCCCGAAGTTCCTTGAATGCTCTTTCAAGTCCTTGAAGCAGCAGTGAAATCCTGGAAGTCCCCTTGAAGAACCCCTGTAGTCACTGAGACTGTAGACTGTGTAGTCACATTAAAGTCTTTGAAAGTCTCTTTGAGGTTATTGAAGGTTCAGGGAAGTAATAGAAGTCTCCATTCAGCCCCTTTGAAGTCCCACTGTTAGTCATTGAAGTCCTATGAAGTTCTTTGAAGCCCCCATTGATGTCTGTGGAGTCACACTGAAGTCTCTTCGAAGTCCTTGAAGTAGCAGTGTTCAAGTCCTGGAAGTCTCAATGAAGACTTACGGTCACTTGTAGTCACTCGGAAGTCTTTTTGAGCTCATTGAAGGTCTAGGGAACTAATGGAAGTCCCCATTCAGTCCCTTTGAAGTCCCTTTGAAGTCCTATTGAAGTCCTATCGAAGTCTTGTAGCAGTCATTGAGATCTGTGACGTCTTTTGGGAGTCTTTAAAGCCCCCAATCAGTCCTACAGTAACCATTGACGTCAGTGGAGTCACTGGAGTTCCTTGAAGTCTCTTTGAAGTCCTTGCAGGCACCTTGACGTACCATTGTAGTCAATGAGGTTTGTGTAGACGTGAATAGTCACACTAAAGTCCTTGTTGAAAGTTCTTTGAGGTCATTGAAGGTCCAGGGAAGTAATGGAAGTCCCACTGTCAGTCATCCAAGTCTGAAGTCAGAGTATTTGAAGTCTCAATCCCTAGTGAAATCTTGACAGTATTACTGCCGTCATTGAGATCTGCGACATCTCTTGGAAGTCCTTGACGCCCCCATTTAGTCGCCTTGGAGTCTCCATTTAGTCCATTTGAAACCTTACTGTAGTCATTTGTTCTGTGAAGCCAGAGCCAGACTGAAGTCTCTTGAAGTCTCATTGAAATCCTTGAAGCCTCAATGAAATCCTGGAAGTCCCATTTTAGCACCCTTAAAGTTTCACTGAAGTCACTGAGGTTTGTGACGTCTTCTGAATTACAGTAAGTGATTGAAGTCCGGATTGAAGTCTGTTAACGAGGCTGAAGCCAAACTTGCAGTGACTTCCACACTTCCAAGACTTCAATGACTTCAATGGGACTTCAACCAACACGCACACTTGACTTCCCAAGTTCCCACCTTCCCAAGTCACACTTGCTGACAGTAGGATACTGAGTTGCAGAGTTGGATGAAATCGAAAATCCAAAACATGTTTACGCCATTTATGGACACCCCTTGTGAGCTGTGTGCAAAAGCAGGTGTTTTTGTCATCCACCAATACCAGCTACAGCACGTTTGCACATCACTTGGATGAAGGGGAGGTCATACGTGCAGGTGTGACGTCACCACGGGAATCCTAGGTGACCTCCCGTGACCCCCTCCCACAACATGCCACGTGGGCAGCTGACAAATGTTGAAGGGCAATATGCTTGAAAACAGAAAATAGGCCAACGAGATAAGGTGAGATGAGACGTGGATAGTATTGCGCATCTGGGAATGCACATGCCCCAATGATGCAAAAGAGAAAAAGAAAATAGAAATAGCATCCCTTTTGTTATTGGTTTCTCCACACCATGCGTTGACCATTGGCTAACGACAGGTGTATAAATTCCCTGGACCATCATCCACCAAATTACAGTGATGGTTGTTCGCAGCACAAGATCCTCCTATTTAAGATTCGCTGGACTTCTCTGGAAAATAAGTCTTAATGGAGGTTGGGCGAGTCGGGATTATAATCCGTGGCAGATGGTCAGTCACACTATAAAACTGCCTTTGTGTCCCTTCGATCCTTTTAAGAAAAGGACAACAGCATCTCAGGCTAGCTCCTGACATACGTGAGCTTTATCGGTGATGAGGGGGTGCTGCGGGACTGGACAAGAATAATAAAAACAAGGAATTCTGGGAGTCCACTGTGGTAACCAGAGCCTGTTGGGGTGATGGGGGAGATGTACAATGGTCATGGCACGAGCAAGACAGGGTGCCAGAAGAATTGTGACACACAATGGTACGAATTGGGATGGGCTGGGATGAAACTTGATTTACTCGAAAGCATGGACAAGATCCGTAATTTGAAGACGTTTCCTCCATGGACAATTCAGCAGCCTTCTAAGAAAGATATCAAATTCAGACTGGTTATGCTTTTTGGAAAGGCTGGAACAGGGATGGAACTAGCCCCAAAAAGTTTAAAAGCGCCCTAATGCTGACATTTAGCAATGAGAATGGACTTGAGTATCAGTAGCCATACAAAAAATTGGGTGGAGTAAGTGGGAGCATCGTTATGAATGAAATAGGAAGGGCTATCTCAACAAGAATATTAGGTAACCAACTAAACCAGAAACGTAAACTATCTCCCAATTGAAGCAAATCCCCTAAATTGCATCAATGAAACTGCATGCTATGAGTTCTTGACCTTCCGGTAGCCCAAAATGGAAGCCTTTTACAAGGTTCATACAAAAACTTGGAACTCAATTTCTCTGACTTTCCCTGACCAAATCTGATCAATTTCCCCGACTTATCAAATAAAAAATATCACGAGCAAGTAAAACTAACTTTATTTTCCACATTAGTGGAAATAACGAATTGTAGGTGTCATTTATAGGGTGTTCTCCACAAAAATGAATTAAAAATTGAAAATTTCTAGAAAAAAAAATTGAAATTAACAAATTTTTGAACGTTTTCCCTGTCTACCACATAACTTTCCCTGACTTTTTGGGCAAAATGTCCACATTTTCCTGACTTTCCCTGACGGTATGAACCCTATTTTAGTACAGGGAGTATACCGAGTATTCACACGAGGTTAGTCAACATGTAGATAACCTGGCAATCATTAAAATATTTATACATGTAGTTTAACCAGAAAATAGTTTTAAAACCGTTGTTTTATTTAACATAAAACGTAAACTTGCTTTGAATTTGACATTATCATAGACAGGAAATGGATGTGATCTTGGTAATGTAATCTTGGT
>JAQGAF010003442.1:0-17628 GCA_034687865.1 Kryphioiulus occultus
TTGTATCCAATTTGATCGAGACGCAAGTATATACAATTCTACAATCACCGATCACAAGCGAGATGTCCCTTAATTAACACACTATATTTACAGATATTTAAAGAATTCCATCATTTGGGAAATTTTTTTCTAAAATGATGCTATTCTTTAAATATTTCTGAATAATTTTTTATGGAAATGTGTGTTAAATTCATCATTTGGAATATTGTATTGAGATATTATATTCGGGATTAGACCATGTTCAATTCAATTCCAGTCAGTATCCTACACTCCCTAGTATCCCATACTGATGTAAGGAAAAGCAATGATAATGCTGGCAGAAAAACGTGTTTTATGAGCTATATTACTAGCAAAAACATGTTCTTGGCATCTTGTGCTGGACCTCGAAATGTCAATGTCGTTAAGTTATTGAACATGTTATGTTCGTGTTTCCACGAAGTAAATGGTGGTGGCGCCACATGTCTGATATAATATGCACGAACGCCCACAGATGTAATCTGCAAGAACCTGTTGGTCATTTTAGTGGCAATAAAACCAATTTCACAACAGGGATGGAGGGGATGATCATCAAAGATTCAACCTGATTATGAATGAGGATTGCTCACAAATATTATCATTTCGGAATGCACGTATACGAGGTGCGACGCAATGTAAACCAATTTTCAGACTTGGGTGAGGCGAGATTGATAAGTTTTCATTGCGTTCATTAAACATGTAAAAGTGTTCGATGTAGAGTTGTAAACATGTTGGTGTGAAGCTCTGCCCAAAAACCATTGTTGACACTTAAACCGGACAGGTTTTATTCAGATTTATCTTTCGGAAGTATTCGTTTTTACAGCTCAAGCAATCGGAATAAATTGTTTCCTATGTTTTTATTGGTATTATTCCTTGGCTTAAGAGCATACCTAAGTTGTCTCCAAGAAGATTAAAGCTACATATCTTAATCTTATCATCATTTAACCCTTTCAAAACTGGAATTAATTACCATAAGCAGTTGAAAACAATCATTAATGTAGCAATAGCGATTTCAATGTCAACCCAATTTTAAAATGGAGGACCAATCTGGACTACCTTGCAAAACGTGAAAATTTTAGATGATTAGTCGATCATCTAAAATTTGCAAGTTTAAGCAAGATAAATGTAGTATTTGCAAGCAAAACGTTAATCATGACCAAGTATTTTTGGTGTAGAGCATGTTACACCTGTATTTACTGTCATTTTGGGTTATTTTTGTACTTTAGGCACAAATTTGCATGTATGCTACAGGGTGACAACACATTGACAATTTTTAGCTTCACGATTTCCAGGTCACGTTATCTTAAATTGACCTTTTTTATTGATAAAGGCATCTGCCATGGAATGAAAGTTAATTCATTCATCTAACTTCTCAAATTAACCTGTCATTTTTGACAACTTTATTACTAACTCAGCATCAAATTGGCTTACGTTATCATTAAATCGATCCAGAATTTTTATAATGCAAAACTGTCTTTGTAATCTCTTCCACCACTTATGTATGCATACTGTATACACTCAAGTCAAGTCAATTAAACCCATTTAAAGTGCCCTGATTTTCTCTAAAAACTGTCTTTATTTGAAATTCACAAATAACTCCTTAATTTTCCCCACCGAGATTTCAATTCCCTGTACAAACTCCAACGTTATGAAATACGATTCAAAGAAGTAAGAACTTTGGATCAAAGTCGTGAGGTGCAATCATTATAGAGGTCAAACACACAAGTCCTTCCTCACAAAATGGAGGAAATACTACAGATGCCCTGAAATACTATAGCTAAATACGCCCCCTAGTGGCACTTATTTCCCCTGAAGCGACACCTAGCGATCGATGGGTTAGATATGATATTGTCAAATGTCATGATTGATCTACATATTAAAAATCCGCACCCGATCGTCCACACTCAGTGTTATGGTCAGGAAACCCCACCAAGTGCAAATCGGGAATTGAACTTTTAATATAATCAGGTTCAAACAACGCTGGAAAAAAAACTAAAACATGGCACGATGCTATGTGGTTGAGCCCCTAGTACGACGCCTGTCTGATACAAAAAAATACCCTCCAATGGGATAACGATTTGGTATTTACCTTTTTTTAAATCGACTTAAGCCTGAGTTTCTAAAGAAAGTTAAGGTCAAGAACGAAGGTAAGAAAACGGAAGAAAAAAAAACAGGGCGCTTTGACATGGGAAGAGAAAAATCTACGACGAATTCAAATCTCGTTTTTTATTCGTTTCTTCTGTTCGTTATTCCCCCGAGAGGCTATTAATTAAAATACCACGTAGGCCTACGTCGAATTAATTCCCGCAAAATCGACTCCATTTTAATTGGAAATAATTAACAGCCAGCTGGCGTCGTGACAAAAGGCCACCCTGTAAAAACTTATCGGAAAATCGTGAGAATTTCAGACTAGATACATGTACGTCACCTAACTTAGCCTCTGGTGTGGTTACGTGAATTATATCGAATATATTTAAGTAAAACGAAACTATAAAGTCAGCTAAATCAATTTTAAAGTATGCCCGATATTTTTCGATGCAGGTCAATATACAGAAGATTATAGTAGATCAAGTTAATACTAGTTCGAGTTACAAAATGAAATTGACAATATCATCAAACCTGCAAAGAATGCATTTACCGCGATGCTAACTTGACATCGAAGACGAAAGTTGTAATAATAACCTAATTGGTTGCTCGTTAACGTTTGAACTAAAATTTGCAAAATCATTTCCCTGACTATTACTGATCAACCCAAGAAAATTTCCCAGAATGTTAAAAATAAACTCTGTGTACATTAAAACAGGGTGGGATTTAGATTATGAAGGCTCATACAAAGAAATTAAAATAGTGACAAAAAAGCAACATCACGAATGTTGTATTTCAACCTACTTTTCTGTAAAAAAAATGCTGTTTACCAACATTTACAATTAAGAGGACGACGTAGGCGAAATTTTTGAAAACTGCAATGACCTCTTTGCAAAATTAACAATCATATGCTATTCAGCAGGAACTTCCCAAACAATCTTACTCATCCCTGACTTTCCCTGACAATTACTCATCATTGATTTTCCTTGACAATTTTACTTATCCCTGACATTCCCTGATGGTATTTTCTTCATCATGAAGGTACAGTATGTCGCCCAAATCTGAATTTCAGGGGAGCAACATTTAAGCAGCAACAGAATCATCATGGTCAATGTAATCTAATGAGTGCGATTTGTGGATTATTTTCAATTTCGTCCAATTCAATTCAAAGACAATGTAATTACCCAACTATGCCATAAAATATGGCAGTGGTGAGGGTAATATCCATACACATAGTATCAAATTATGATGAAGAAACCATCACTTTTGGGTGGACACCAATGTTGGCAATGCCATGGCGCCTACGAGAACTTTTTGCATTTTTTAATCAAATTGTTGAAAATTCCTGCAAATCTGAGTCAGTTTCTTGCCAGTAGGCCTAGTCAGACCGCCGCATTCCTTCTGTGAACATCTCAAGCTGAAATCCTGGTTTTCTTACGTTGCCATCGAGGCAAATAACCCCTTTCTCCAGCAGGTGGTCATTGTTTAGCTTTCTAAAAAGGCTTCGTTGAAAGGAAGAGATAATGTTGATAGCTCCATTTCTGAAATAATTTCTTGGGAAAAATTTTCAAAAACAATGTAAATGGAACTAATGATGTCAATAAACGTGGAATCCGGCGGTGAAATTTGTCACCATGCAGCTGGCGAGTGTCAACGTCTTCTGAAGACGAGTTTCAATGCGACAACATTAATTTCAAAAATCACTTGGGATAGGCCAAGCATTGCATTTTTTGGTGCAGAATGACAGAAAAAAAATTAAAGCAAAATTGTCTCTTGTAAGGCCTGCTTACACCAACAAAAGTTAACCAAAACCCCAGGTAAACCTCTAGTTACCTAAGGAAAAGCATAGCACCACAGAAGGTTAGCAGTTAACTATGGTACCCACGAGGAAAAGTTAACCCAGCTCATAAGCAGGGTTAGCCTAAGATTTATAACAAACATGGAGAGTGAGTCATTCCATCACACTCATTCCATGGTTCAGATGCTGCTTATTGTTTTTTGTAAAATATTCCCCATCAAATTCAGATCTTGGATTTCTGCGACATACTGTACCCTCATGATGATGAAAATATCATTGGAAAGTAAGGGATGAGTAGAATTGTCAGTGAAAGTCAGGAAAATTATTTATGAATGCCATATGATTATTGGAGGATGAGTCAGATGAAGATATAGTATGTTATTTATGGACTTCATAAATATTGTTTACCAAACAACAAACCGTACAATGGCATTACCGAGAACACCTCCATCTGATGACTGATAATGAGAAACTCAAAGCACGTTTTAGGTTAAATAAATAGGCAATTTTAAAACTAGGCCTACACGTACTACCTCAGTAAGTTGAATGCATGTATTTCATTGATTTGTAGCATAACCCCAGGTAATCTAACGTATCGTTTATCCTACAATGGTGCAACAGAGCCTAAGTTATTAAATTAACAAGCATCTCAAGTAGTTTCCGAATTATACATGTATTTTCGTATCCATGCCGCCATGACTAGGACCCTATGCACATCAATGTTAAATTTTCCAGAATTACATGTCATAAGCAAAGAAATGAAAATAAAAAAGTAACACATCAATTTTTCAACAATACATGCTTCAGGGGCTGATTCCTCGAATGAAAACTATTTCGAGCAATTAAGAATGTAATCTGTTTAGCTTGTGAGAAAATTTTTTTATTTGTTTTCATGTTTACTCAGGACTTAACTCTGAAAACTTAACGTTGACGACGGTATAGGGTACTTTCGCGTGGTTGGTCAGACTGTGCTTTCAACTTCTTGGGATTCAACAACCCAGTGTTTGACTAACTCATATTTAAGGGTCCACGCATCGTATTTATTTTTTAAAGAAAGTTTTCAGAGGTTAGTACACTATGGCAAATAAGCTGCATTTCAAAAACCCCCAGGGTCTCAAATAGGATTTCATGACTCGCTAATTCTAGCCCAGTTTTTTACGTTTTTTACACCCGGATAAATCTATAATCTGAACGCAGCTGATGCGAAAACTTCAATGACAGAATCTTAAAAAGCCAGTTTTGAGGAGAAAAAACGAGGAGAAAATCCTAGAGAGAATTGCAAAGCTAAATCCTGCATTCCTAAGAGCTACCTGTTTGATATCACTGGGTGAGCAAGAATGTTGCTTCGCTTTCACTCTTTTTATAAATGCGTATCTTTTTCAAATTTCAACTTAACATTATCTAATGTGGGTTAGTGTGAATGGGAAACAAAAAGGAAATTTCATGGAAATGACCTTGCAAACTTAAAAACTTTTTAAGAAACGCGATAATGATAGCGAGAAATAACGACGTTCAAGCACGCATCTTGAACAGCATCTTAAAAAACAAGACGAAATTCTTGGAAATTCACTGAAATAAGTTTTTTCTGCTTAGCTCACGTTCAATAACTTATAGTCGAGAGGTTTTAACTAAAAGCTTGAAATTTCGGAAATTTCCAAAGTAATTCCTGATTCCCATCCAGTATATTATATACTGAACATGTGGCTGAGAAAAGTTTCTCAAAGCAGAAACATGTTTCGACACCTGCGTGTATTTCAGTTCTTATTTTTTAAGAAAATAAGTAATGTTACAAACTTGTGAATAAAAATGAATGCAAGTAATAGAAGTATATGCATGTTCTGCACAAATAATATTTTAATGTTTATGCCATTGTTCAAAAGTGAAACCATGCTTAATGTTTTTAAATGTTTATGCTATTGTTCAAAAGTGAGGCCATGCTTGAGCATAGGCAAAAATGCATCTTACATTTAGTAAAGTTAGCTTAAACAATATTTTAGAAGTGTTCGTAACTAATTTCGACATATACATGTACATGTACACTGTAGATAAGAAATAAAACTGAATAAGCAGATGTAGACCTCATATTGAAATTAATTAGATAAACTATAAATCATAAGAATTATGAAAATTAGAAATATTTTCAAACCAACAGGAGGGTGCTCTGACTCGAGTACCCTCTCAGCCAAAGTGACCCCAACTGAACTATACGTTCTCAAAAACAATAAGCCATTGTAAGCCTAATAACATCATTTGTTATAGGAAATTCGTGGCCAATTAATGAGTTTTTAGCATTCCTCCACCAAAAACAGACTCACTCGTATCAATGTTATTTCGGTCATTTCGCTCAGCGAGTTTTTGCCCCAAACCTTTTCCCATTATGCAATTGTTTAAAATGTAAAAAATACCAAGATATCTGGGGGGAGGAGGGTAATGAAAGTACCTTTCGCATTCCTGACTAACAGATATTCAAATTATACACCAACAGAAGGCAGACGAACCAAAAAAAACTAAAAAAAAACTTCGTAATTCTCCTTAAATGAATTGCAAATTTCTCACTGGCCTTCAATGGCCTTCGATGAGGATCAAAAACTCGAGTTGAAAATGAAAATGGAAATGGAAACGAAAAACATCGCCAGTATTTGGATAAAAATCTTTTTCAACCTTCTTGCAATTGGTAAGAGCAAACAAGATGGGGCCAAAGATGCAACGTTCTCAATTTACAAGTATCGAAAAATGTTACAAAAATCATAAGCGAAATAAATGCACACAAAAGAATTGAAATGTTTTCGTCTAACCTATTTAAATATCAAGTACCTCAGATAGAAATGGCTTAACTTTCTATGGTAATAAATTCACTTAACAAAATACAATGTCAGTGAATATAAATTTAAAATGAACGTTTTCCCAGAAACTTTCATTTTCTATAGTGTGATTGAATCATACAGGGTAGATGAAAAGACTACATGTATATACTGTATAAATAGTGTGGCCATGCTTTTTTTAAATACTGATTGATTTTCACAAAGTAAACTTTGTTTTGGAGATCACATGAGAATTTGTATAACAATTTCAACACGAAATTTCCCCACGAAAAATTTCTACGCAAGAAAAAATACTGGAAGTTTAACGGTTTTCCGGTTATTTTTCATCAATATTTTAAATACAAAATCTAGCTTTAACCCAACCTGGCTGAAGTCTATCCTTTTCCCCAGAAAATTCATCATTTAAACTGCATAACCAGATTTGCTTGACCGTGCATAGGTAAGTTAAAGTAATAACTATATGTTTTAACAGCAGTGTTCTTATTAATGCTTGCACATCATAGAGAAATAACTTTAAAAAAATATGAAGTAAGCTCGAACATGTACATGTATTTTTCAAGACCACATCCGTATAGCCTACATGGAAAAGTTTGTTTTACGGGCGTAACTAAATGGTCCTTTTGCAAAAACGTTTCTTGAGAACCATTACAATACGAGCAGTCTGCAGGTGTCAGAAAAAAATGTTTACTTTTATTTGGGTAAAAGGTTATGCACTAATGAATTGAAATATCTGCCAACCTCAGATTCGTGCTAAAAATATTTTGGCTTAGCTTCCAGCTATCTTCGTGAAAAAAGCGAGCAAATAAAAGTTTGGGAAAAAAAGAAAGCAAACGTACATAACATTAATATACATGTACTGATCCAGCAGCTGGGGATTTTAATTTCAATGCCTTCATTATGTAAATTAGAAAGGGGGAACGGTTCACTGCCTTGTCCATACCGGAGGACCGAGAAAGTTTTATTTAATAAGCTAAGGGTTAGAAGAAAAAAAAAACTGAAAAATGATTTTCAATTGAGCATTTGACTGGTGCATCGAAGCATTACTTCCGTACGAATGCCTTGAGCTCATCTAAATATAACGTTAGCCTTAGTACTGAGAAGCAAAGCTTTGAAAATTGAATTTGATAAAACACATTCAATAAAAATCAAAATCATGCCAGCTCAATGTAAATACAGTTTATCAGTCATGATGTCCCACCTACAGCGAAGATACTATGAACAGTAAGGACATTTACAAGTTTGACGTTGACCAGAAAAAAAATCAGAAAATATAGGTTTGTTATTTTCCAATTTGTTCAAGAAATTTTAAAAATTGAAAATTTTTCGTAGTGCAAAGACGTGAATTTTACAGGTTTCACCATTGTACTCGTATATGTTTATGTAAAACTTCCGTGGCATTTCAAAGAGATGGACCCTTAAATTGCCTCTAATTTTAAGCCTGACCAATTCAAAAAGGCAATGAAACGGATCTTAGTGGCCAATTATATACACCAAAACAAAGAAACGTGAACTCTGTTAAAAATCGCTTTGCATGCCCACGAGTGACACACATAGTGCACAACTTTTGCAAAATTCATTTTTCCATTGTTAAGCAGGGCTATTAGTGGTGAAAACAACAACGCTGTTCTGGTTAGATAAGTAAAAAAAGTTTGGAGACCAGGAGAAACGCAATACTGAAACCGTACAGTGTGCAACAAAAATTCACCAGCAACGAATTTCATAATCAAGCACAGATGCATTGTTAACTCTAGACTAATACATAAATGTATTTGAGTTGATTTTTTCTAGAAACGGGTTCTAGTTCCACAAGTGTAAAGGCGATTGATTGATTAAACATTGTTTTTCTCATTTAAAATGCAGTGAGAAATATGTTTTTTGGATCACCCCGTAACAAGTTTAAATTTGGAAACATTTCCAATAATTAAAAGCTTACTTAACTGATTATTACTTTATTTATTACTTAACTGATTAAGTTCATATGCTGTTCTGACCTGTACAGTACGTGGTGACCGCACTTTTATAGTTTTTTTATTATTTCCCCGATTTCCAGGTTATATATGTTACCTTAAATTCCCTTGAACTGGGAACGAAAGATAGTTACTACAATTTTAACACGTTTATCACGAACTAAACTTAAATTCAGTGATTTGCAACAACCCAGACATTTTTTAATGCAAAAATTGATTTTGTAATCTTTTTGTTTCGTTAGTTCATGCTCATTTAACAATTTTGCTTTCTTAGCCTTGAGACCATGGAATTCTGGTTTCTTCCTATTTTTGGTCATTTCTTCATTATTAGAAGAAAATTCCACGATTCCCCCAGGAAATCAAAAATTCCCTGATTTTCCCTGAAAATTGTCTTATTAAAAACGCCCATTTTTCCCTTACATGTAATCTTTTTCACCACAGTTGTTAATTCACGCCTTCACACTACGAAAAATTCTCAATTTTTAAAATTTGATGAACAAATTTGAAAATATCAAGGCTATATTTTCTGAGTATTCCCTCAAGATTTTAATTTCCTGCCATTTCCCTATTTTCCAAGTAGTGAGGTCATCCTTTTGTATACAATTTAGAATAACATGTGTTCATATTTAATTTTTATTTCGTATTTAACACGATGGATCTAGACGTTTTAGACACATGGAATAATGGTGGCAATCCGAACAATCAGAATATATCAACACATGATTGTGTAAATGTATTTCCAAATATAAAACTCTGCGGCCTTAATAAAGAGATGTTGTTAAGAGGAATTTTAATCTAGAAACATGCGTGAATGTGAGGGCTCGAAATGCATTAAAATTATATTAAAAGTTTTACTGACCCCCTAGCGCAAACATAACTTTAGGTAAAAGTTTATTAGCGCGATAAAACAATTATCGCTCCCGCCTCTCGGTCGTTATTATACTGTATAGTATTTGATGTATACTCGGCGGTGAAAAATGCTCGAATGTATATTTATGGTAGGAGGGCATTAATAACGAGTATAAAATTAAGTGGGAGTCTGTGGCACGAAGGTATTCGTAGTAGAAAAAAGTGAAAAGAGGGTTTTGTCATCGTCCAGAATTAAAATATTTATGTATACATGTATGCCCAGTGAACCATAGAAGGAAATGGCCAGTGGTGTAAGCGAAGGAGTCTGCTATTTTGCATATATTTACACTTTCATTAACAACGAACAACATTGTCAAATAGTTTCCTTAGTCACTCCACCCTGATAAATATTAACACGCTCGTGTGACATAACTCGGCTCAGACGTAATTTCGAGATTAAACAAACAGATTGCCGTTGTAACATTAAGTCATTGTGCCCATAATTTCAATTACACACCGCACCAAGGTGTTCTTGACACTGACCAAAATGGAAAAAAAGTCACCATACACTGTATGCGTTTTGGCGTCAAACCCACGCAATTTTTAGTCGTCGCCATTAGCAATATATACCTGGGTCAAAAACCGTCATATTATATGGACGATGCATGAATGTTTACTTAAGTTTCTGAGACGTTGTGACCTGTTAATGAGGAATTCCAACATTCCAACTACGTTCTAACACTGTTCTTAACTACCTGTACAATGATAAATCTGATTAAAGTTCTAGTTATGTAAACTGAACTGAGTGCAGGCATGCATGTTCTAATCACACACTGGATGCATACAAGTATACATAGTTCCTCAAGCAATGAAATTTTCAACTTCCATGACTTTTCCAGGTTTAAAACAAATTTCCTGACCATCCTGCACAAATATTGCATATCGTGTATGCCAAAGTAAAGCATGCTACACTTACTGTACAAACAATGTACGTGTACAGTGTGTTTCAAAAAAGAAACAGCAAATTTATATTAGTTTTTTAAATGGACGATTCATTATCAAACATTTGTTAAACATTAACTATGTACATGTATGCGAAATACATTATTGATTTGTTGAATTTCTCTGAATTTTTCAAGTAAATCCATTTTTCTTAACTTGTTCAAAGAAAATCCATTTTCCCCTGACTTTCCCAGAACTTTCTAATTTCCCTGACAATTCCAGGTTTTCCAGGTCTAGTGGAACCCTGAAGTATCACAAAATATCACTTTCCAGACATGTATGATTTAAAAAAAAAAAGAAATGGACTCCGAAAAACTTGTCATAAAATGTTGGAAGTTCAATTTAGCGACAATATAATCAACAAAGAACACTGACTAAGTTTATCACCCCTTTTTGTGTAATTTACTGCAACATACATTGTGTTGGTTTTTTTCTGCACTTTTGTTTCTTGTTTTCAGAATTCTGCTTTCCTTGATTTGAACATTTTGCTTTATTTCATTACAGTTATTTTGTTTTCATTGTCTGCTTTAATTTTGCCTGCATAGTTTACAGTATACAATAACCTGACTGTACCACCTCCACCATCACAGGTTGTCTACTGGAATTGGTATTGCAAATTCCATGACTTTTCCATGAATTAACAAAATTTCCATGCCTATTAGAATATGGAGTCGTTCAAGTTTTATGTCATGACAAAATGACGATTTTCAAAAACAATATCTACCACTGTGACGACATGATTATTGGCCAAAAACACGCCGCAGGCAGACTTTTTTGCGAAAATAGGTGAAATATGAAGAATTTAAACCCAAGTTTTTATTTCGTAAATCAATGAAAAATTCAACTTCCATGACCACGTTGTAAATGTTATGACTTTCCAATGACCTTGACGTAAATTCCATGAAATTTCCATGACCTCAATCTAATTTTATGACTTCCATGACCGGTAGACACCCTGCATGATCGCCACCACTATCTTACAATGCATTTTCTGTCACATTGATTGCATGTACATTATGAAAAAGCCCACAACGATCATACCAGTTCCACCACGATATGGTCAAACATGGTCCCATGATCTCACACACTATTTGAATACAGGACCATGCGTCTGTTCATTTTCTGTCATGTTTATACAATACGTCTTCCGTGTCCAAGTACCATCAGCTTTGACTCCACCTTATCATTTCCTTCCATGTAACATATTTTGATAAGAAATAGCGAGACAATGTAACCTTCCAGAAATTTGCTTTCCATTAGCAATAACTGGCATTTGCAGACGATGAAGAAGAAGAAGCATGCAGAAGAGGAGGAGTGTCACTAAAGCAAATCTTTTTTTTTGGCCAAAGACTTTCCCTTTTCGTAAACACCTTAGGGAGTGACCCCTGTTGAACTCTGGTTGAAGAAGAGGAACCGGCATTGCGAGGTGCTGGGAGAGAAAGGGTTGGGCCGCTTTTGGTCCGGGGCATTGTGCCATGGCCAGAAAATTAATGGCACTGATTAATACACTTTTAATGCTGGGTGGGATTTCGTGTTTGCCTTTCAACGTCATTTCGCTGCTTTATTGTTTCGCCGAGGCTGGCCGACCGCCTCATTTGCATTTATTAGCATTTTACAACATTCTAAAAGTTCCGACGAACATTTGGACAGATGGTCAAATACCATTCGAAGCCATTTTGTTGTGGGAAATCCGCCTTGACTTGCAGGTTATGGAGAAAATAATTTGAACAGTTTCACTACGGCTAAGTTAAGCTTATTTCAAAACACATAATTTGTTTGTGTTGAGCACGTGGTTTCAAAAGCATGAAGATGAACTTCAATATCTTGCTTGGTCAGCAGAAACATCACTTGGCCCATTCTGGCCAGTATTGGATTTTAAACATCATTGACACATTCTGGTCAGTTTTGGCTTGTTAACATTGACCCATTCTGACCAGTTTTGCATACTGAGCATCATTGACCCCTTCTGGTCAGTTTTGGTTTTTGAACTTCACTGACCATTTTGGTCAGTTTTGGATTCTGATCATCACCGACTCCTTCTGGTCAGTTTTGAGTACTGAGCATCACTGACTCATTCTGGCCAGTTTTGGATTTTAAACATCATTGACCCATTCTGGTCAGTTTTGAATTGTGAACTTTGATCCATTCTGACCAGTTTTGAATACTGAGCATCAGTGACCCATTCTGGTCAGTTTTGGAGTTTGAACATCACTGACCATTTTGATCAGTTTTGGATTTTGAACAGCATTGACCATTCAGGTCAGATCTGTATTGTGAACATCATTGGATCATTTGTGGCGAGTTTTTGATTTTAAACATAACTTGCCCATTCTTTTCATTAATGGATTTCGAACATCTTTAACCCATTCTGACCAGTTTTCATTACTGAGCATCATTGGCTCATTCTGGTAAGTTTTGTATTTTGAACAGCACTGGCCCATTCTGGTCAGAATTGCATTGTGAACATCAATCATTGACCCTTTCTAGTCAGTTTTGAACTGTGAACATCATCGACCCATTTTGGTCAGTTTTGAAGATTAGAGTGAGGCGCAGATTGCTGTCTCCAATAATATTTCTGAAGCAATCTGAAGATGTTCAACAGGAAGAATTGCAGAGACTGTTCCAATGAGGATTGAGGCTGCACTGAAGGTGAAAGGTCGTTTAACACATTCATACAGAAATACACACCAGAATCGAGAGCTGCCATTATTTTGACCAACAACCATATTAAAAACATTTCCAGCAATGATTTGCGAGTAACTTTGTTGATATTTTGTATAAATATTTTCGTCCATTTTTCTCTATTCTTAAACTATGGTTTTTCCCTATTGTGCACTTTTCTCCAATCATTTTTCAATTATTTTTTCGGTTACATTCCTCTATTCATGTAAACCCAACCATTGTTAGAAATTAATTTCACCACACGCCTGAGTACTGATTTCTCATTATCGACTGACTTACTAACCACTGACTGATGATTTGTTGGGATATGGTCACCATTAGATAAAAACACTCGAGTCATTTAATGTAAGCTTAATTCCTGCAAGATATATGCGAGTGATAGCAATTCAATGATGAAAGCAAATTTCAATTGAATGCTTTTTAAATAAAGCGTTACATGTATAGGAAAATAACAACAACAAAAACAGTCAAGGACATCGTTTAATGCGATGGGTTTTCCTAGGAATTTACCTCATTTTCTCCATTATTTTTTATAATGTCTTGGTCATAATGAACGAATCCCTCGCATTATTTCGAGCGAAAATATCGCGATAATTACACGTTTTCATTAAATTAATTACGAATATTATTTATGAAGTGAAGTCTGTATAGGTGACGTGTCTACCCTTACGTTACGCCACCGAAATTATAGACATCCGGATAAATCCCTTTAACGATAAATGCGATTATCAATTTTTAACTTATTCCTCTAATTATGGTTGCGGATAAACCGCAAAAGTGCGCAGGAAATTGCGGCCAACCGACCAAAAACACGTGTCATGCGTGTGATTATTGGGTTATTAAAATCATGTTTTAAAAAACCAAATTATAATTATAATGATAAAAATACATGCAAATTATACGGTGGAAACGGTGCATTAATGCACGGATCACCCACGTCAGTTTCTAATTATTTCGTTGCAGTGTAGGTTTTAGCTGGCTGGTTTTCAGTACAAAAATACGACTAATTTAAATTCTGATAACCACACAATAAACACAAATACAGTACGTTTCCAGACATTCAGAATATATCGCAGATGAGATTATACTCGTATAGTTGGTCTAATTATACGCGTATAATTTCACTAAAAAACTGTAAATTAAACTATGTCGATCACAAACCTCATAGATGAAACAAAAGTCCATGGTGGCAGAAGACTGTTTCAAAATGAAGCCAATGCTTTTGAAGGACAAGTCTTTTAATCATAACTTTGACTTAATAGTAAATATTTCAACCACCTCTTGTTCTAACAGGGTTCCCAATCCAATTCCCATGTCGATTTCCCCGATATTCCCACACAACTTTTCAGTCATTTTCCTGACATTTCACATAGATTAAAAAATAATAAAACCGACTAATTTTACCCCGAATTATCTTTAAAGGTAATGATGACTAATTAATTGGCTGATGCAGACCATCTCAATTTCCCTGATATTTCCTGGCATTTTCACGAATTTTCACGAATTTCCTAACATTCCCTGACACTTTCTCATATCCCTGACATTCCTTGACAACATCTCGGTCATTTCCTTGATATATTACACGAGATTAAAAAAAAACAATAGAAAACTTATGGATTTTATCCCAAATTTGTATGAAAGATGATAATAAATGATAAATTGACTGATGAAAACTGATGAAAACTATCTCGATTTCCCTGAAATCTTCACGAATTTGTTGTCATTCCCTGACACTTTTTCATTTCCCTGACATTCCCTGATTTTTCCAGATTTTCCAAAAACTCGGAGCAAAGACTTAATCGCTTTACAACTTCAGCTCTTGTTTTATGTACCTACTTTTCTTTGTACATGAACATTTGCTTAAATTTCGTTCAAATGATTTTTAAACATATGAGACTATGAGCTACATAACCAATCATTCCAATAATACGTCATGTATCTACTTTTGTTGGAGCATGAACCTTTGCTTAAATTTCGTTCAAACGATTTTTAAGCATATTCGAATACGAGCTACATGCACATAATTAACTTAAATTACAAAAGCTGTCGTAGAATAAGAGCCATTGCTCAATAAAGCTTAAGCTCCACGCTCTTTTTTAGAGCAGATGCTATTCTCAATTACCCTTCATGTACCTCTTTTTTCTTTGAGCATGAGCCATTGCTTAATTTTCATTCAAATGGTTTCAAACTTAAATCACGAAGACCACTGAAGAACAAAAGGTACTGCTCTAGAATAGCAACAATATGACTAATGTAAATGAAATAAAATTAAGTTTTTGGTCTACTTACTGTGAGTTGTAACACCGTCGCAGCGGTCAGCATTCTGGTCATTCTCGGCGCACCGCTGGTCTTCGCTAGATGGCAGCACGGTAGTGACGACGTTGTGGTCAGCGTCGCGAATGTCCACTTCTTCGGCCTCAGCGACCCCGGGGTCTATTGGAGGACCATCGCGATGTTGCAGCAGAGATTTGCGAGGAGCTGGAATCACGAGGGACGAATTTTGGGCAATTCTACGAAGAAAAAAGCAACACAAAATTAACTTAAATTTGAGAAAAACAAAACGTAAATTTGAGAAAAACAAAACAAATTTGAGAAAACATCTTCACACAAGACTCGTACAGATCACGTGCTCGTGCAACTCCCACCTGTGATGACCATGCAGTCTACGCCAGTGGCGAAAACGCTTTGGTCAGCACCCTCTGGATGACCAGCTGGCATTCTATTCCTCATCCTCACCCCGTTTGAACCCACGCATATTTTAGCAGTTGGCCGCTAGAGGGCGTTGCCGCAGAAGGTGCTGAATGGTCACTCAAGCCAGAGATAAGGATAACCCACTTGTAGTGGCACTGCATTTAGAAATGCATTATAAGACATGCATTGGAAAATACATTTTAAAATGTCTGTAGATTGAGACAAATTTAGTTTCAAACTGCATTGACAAATATACTTGAAAATGCGTTTCCGAATACATTTTAAAATGTATAAACACTTCAAACACTTAATTTAGTCACAAGTTTTAGTGTACATCACCATATCGTTTTCGCATTTTGTTTTTTAGATTTTACGCAAAGTTAATTAAGAATATGGTTTTTCAGAAACGATGAATTTAGTTTATTTCCATCACCATTTAAGAAGGTGAATGAAACAGGGTATTTGCAAGTAAATGTATACAGTGTCTATTGTATGATTTTATTTCAAATTTTATGCCAAGTTAAGCTTGAATAAGAGTTTTTTAGAAACGAATGCATTTAGTTACCACGTGTAATGGTAATGCATTATAAGACATGCATTGGAAAATACTTTTTTAAAATGTCTGTAGAGTGAGACAAATTTAGTTTCAAACTGTATTGACAAATATAGTTGAAAATTTCCGGATGCATTTTAAAATGTGGTTTCAAGCAGTTTGTAATGCATAACGGAATGCATATTGTGATGTATTATGCGGGTTGGAGAATGTATTGTGTATTGCACACTGTAATGTAGTTCGTGTGCATTGAAGAATTTGTTGTGTAACGCATAGAGTAATGTATTCTGTTTGCATTGAATAATGCATTTTACAATTTATATATTCCATATGCTCCATAATCGATTATGCTCGCTGTATTTCATAATTTCAAGATTTAAAAAAATTCCCAATTCTGGATTTTAAAAACATGTTAAATATTCAACAGATAAATTAGAAATGTTAATTAAATACAGTTTAGAATACAAAATACATCAATTTCATTCAATTCAATGCTGCACACATAACTTTTGCAAGTATGTAGTTTCAAATACATTGTGAAATACCGGTACACGAGTCAGTATATTTCATAATGCATTGTAAAATGCATTGGTGAAATCCCAATTTCGTGTTGCGATAAAAACTACCAATGCATTGGCAATATATTTTGCAATTTGTAATACATTCGGAAATGCATTTTCAAGTATATTTGTCAATACAGTTTGAAATAAATGAGTTTTAATCTAGTATACAGACATTTTAAGATGTATTTTCCAATGCATGTCTTATAATGCATTTTCAAATGTATTACCATTATATGTGGCAACTAAATGCATTCGTTTCTAAAAACTCTTATTCAAGCTTAACTTGGCATAAAATTTGAAATAAAATCATATAATAGATACTGTATACTTGCGAATACCCTGTTTCATTCACCTTAAATGGTGATGTTAATAAACTAAATGCATCGTTTCTGAAAAGCCATATTCTTAATTTTGCATAAAATCTATGGTGATGTACACTAAAATTTGTGACTAAATTAAGAGTATGAAGTGCATTTATATTTTAAAAGGCGTTCGGAAATCCATTTTCAACTATATTTGTCAATATACACTTACGAGCAAAAAATTCGGGCCACCTGCAAGAATCGAGTAAAAATGTGGTTTTCTCAGAAACCAAATATCC
>JAQGAF010003443.1:0-17628 GCA_034687865.1 Kryphioiulus occultus
TACTTCTTTCAACCAAAAGATGACACTCCCAAGGGAAAATGTGCCCTTCGTAATTTTTCTGTATACAAACATGAATAAAAAGTATAAAAACTTGGAAATTTTTGTTTGTTTACGTAATTGTTATTACTGGCGTTGTTTATAAATGATTGAAATGGTTTGCTATAATTTTTTTTATGAAAGGCCACGATTTCATTTTTTCAAAATTACCTTTGGTATTATTTTCTTCTCATGGTAGACCCATTATATGTTGAGGAGCCTATATGGCCAATGACTTATTAGCGCCATATTGATTCTCTCCATTTCCTGTTGCTAGATTTTGGTGCAGGTTGGTGTAGGGCATCGCATCCTGTCATGGTGAAATGTTGTGTTCCTGATTGCACTTCCAGCTCCTATAATGCGAAACAGAGGGGTGTTCGATTTCACGAGTTTCCCAGCAACATTGAAATGCGCGAGAAGTGGATAAATTCTCTGATGAAATTTATCAACAGGCCAGAATGGTCGCTGAAGGACCGGTAAGTTCATTTACTGATGGCTTGCAGAGTAGAGTCCATGCATGGATTGTCCATCTGTTTCCCGATGTCATCATATGCTTCCATGCTTAATAATTCCTAGGTGAATTAAAGATTTCATTATTTACAGCACAAGAATATGCAACTTGCACTTCAAGGTGGATGATTATAGGCCATCCCAGAAAAAGTCTGTCCTTCTGCCACATGCATACCCCACTGTGTTCCCGAACGACCTTTTCTGGCACTCAGCTGGATTTCCAGAAAGGGGTTCGAGCAGCGTATGCTCGAATGAGAACTTGATTGACCCTGTTGTCTCGGACTCTCCAATTGCGGATTATGTGGAGTGCATCCCCGAGCACGACTACAAATTTCGGTTGGCTTGCCCAAATGGGAAGCGGGTTAAACTGAGCGATGTCGTGCGCTTTGATGACGAGGGTGTGGAGGTTGTGCCCCAACGTGATGCTACCATTGCGGTAGTTTCTTCTCGGACATCAGCTTCAGAGAACTCGGCTAATCAAGCCACTAAAAAGAGTACACTAAAAGGTGATATATTTGAACCGATGAAATTACTTCGTGAATTTATAATGCTCTATAACACGGGTAAATCCATCTCCTTTCTGATTGCATTACAGATAATGCATCTGACAAACCAAATCTTATTGGAAGACCTCCACGTTCAACTCAACAACTGCGAGTCCTGTTGAAAAGAAAGGACAAAAAAGTGTGCCGTTTGAACAACAAAATCTATCGTTTGACCACTAAAGTGAAAACTTTAAATAACCAAATTGATAAGAAAAAAGGGAAGGCCAAGCGGCGTCTCTTTGAACTAGTTGAACAAATACAACATGATGCAGCCACGGATAATAATGTACCTGCGCAGTTCTTAATGGACCAAATTTTTGCATATGGCAAAAAGCTTCCCAAATACAGCGCGGCAACGTTAATGAACTGTACGACTTGGCGATCGAAGTTCCGGAAGGGGTATACCTATGTGCAGAAATCAGGATTAATGAGGCTGCCAGAACGAACAACACTGTTGAAGCATATGATATCTAGAAAGGCTAAAATCGAAGAAGATCCGGTGATTGGACTGTTGAGTAATTCAGAGACCGAAATGTGCAACGAAGAAGATGAAGCAACTCCTTTTCGAACTACAGAAGATGCAACTAGTTTGTCATCAAAAGGTTCCATTATTTCACCCGAACTTATGGCAGTTTCTTCTCACCAGGATTTGCACACCGGCCTACTTTCTTACGAAATTAGATATCCACCAATGGGAGAAGTTTTCACGACCGAAGGCATATGAAAACTAAATTTCTTACAAAAGATCATAAACTATTTTTTTTAAAAGATTAGCGTGCATTACCTCCAAGCCCCTTGGGTGCATTTGTCTGGAGATGGTTTGAAATCGAAGTGATCAGAAAATGTATAAAAATAAAAATTATGGAATTTAATCTCTAGCATTATTAATTTTTAGAACGGACTTCTAAGTTGCAAGTTGAATGTTCCATGTGTTGTTTTTGTAACACCTTGGCACTACTTAGAATTATTTATACTCTGGACAACCTATTTATAAAAATAACATTTCTGCTTCGAGAATTCCACTCCGATTCATGTGGACAATTTTCCACACATGGATCTTACGTATTCTGAAGAAACTATGCCGATGGTTTAAAGCACAACTATTTTATGGCCATTGTCTAATATTTTGTTAGTGAAAAAAACCGATTTTGTTGCCTCTTTGTGATAAACTCTGTGTGTGTGTCCACAAAGATTTTCTCCTACTCAGCGGTAGTACTAAATATTGCAATTGTGAACATCTTCTTCCTAGTTCGTTAGGCGTTCTAACGAATAATTTTTAAACTATTTTTACCCAAAAAAGTGAGCATACAATATTTGCGCTATAAACCAATGATATACCGTTTGCTGAACAACGAGTCAGAAATCAAGATTTTACACTAGTGCAACTCTTTGTCTAGAACACCAAAGGCCATAATCAAGACCCCGAGTAAGGGAAAACTATTGATATTAAGAACGAGGCAGGATTAGATAAGAAGCAGTTTGCTTGAGGCAGATATCAACAGGAACTATAGTATACCTCACCTGGAAAGTAATGTAGCAAACGCAGCCAGGAGGACCCATGATTCGACAACACAATTCCCAATTGCAAAACAAGAAGTGATGTTGCTAAACTACCTAATTTGGCAAAAGAGACGATTCTTAGAACTCGTTTTATAATTTCATTTAAAAGGTGTGATTTGCAGTTTGCGAAATTACAAAAATATGGTTTTCATCACGCTTAACAACAAACGAAAAAATATTATGCATTTTAACACAAGATTAAGGTGATATATTGTATATTATTAATGATTTTTTTTTAAAAAAAAACATTGGCTAGATTTTCATGAAATAGAATTTCCAGTAAATAGCTGCATACATTTACATTTAGTGAAAGTCACATTGGAATAAAAAGAGATTCCGAAACTGATTATTGCATATCTTTGGCACAGCTTTTGGCAGTAATTACTGTACACTACATATTTGCACTGTGAAAAAGTATTAGAGGAAAGCTTATGTCATTAATTTCTATAAATGTTTTGATCAATTGTGTTAAAACGCTTCAAATGTTATCATCCCAAGGCTTCAGATAATATGATATTCATGCATATAGTAATTAAATGAAAAACGTATCTATATAAATATAAAAGAATCTATGCAATAAAATTGTGCTTCAACAAAACATGGAAGCATACTTGTCCATGCTAGCAAACTTGCTACATTGGTAGCAATTTTTAGAAGGTAAGACCAAGATACAGTGTTTTATTAAAAATCTTACCTATATATTGTTGGTTTATATTTGCTTCATGCTGTCAAATGCGATGGATATAAAAATTGTGACCATAATTGGTTAATAATAAGGGTACCTGAGCACCATCTTGACTAATTACATGTATTCACAAGGTCTTGGCTAGGTTGAAATTCATGCAAAAACTAATTGAGATGCTTGTACTTGGTGAACAAGTTGTACAAAACGCGCAGAGTGGATTTGAGGTCCAAATTCACCACATCTAAAATGAAAAGCGTATTTAGTATTGTTATTTGCACTTAATAAACAAATTTCAGCTGCCGTGGCATTCTTGCCCACCTTCAGGTCTCGCTTTGGGTTTTGGCAGACCAGCATCTTGCATCAATTCAAAAGCAAATGCAACATTATGGACCTGTTGGAACGCAAACATTAAACATTAGATGTGCATAAAAAATCATTATTTCACTGTGCACGCTAAAAGAATAAAAATTACTTTTTGATCAAATGTGGTTGGCGTTGTAGTTATGCAATATAATGGCACAAAGTAGCCTTCCAGTAGGCCCATTAACAAGGACAAATATACACCGTCATGGAATTGTGTATCCAAATCAGCCACTTCCAAATTAATCTTGTTGAGGTGTTTATTCACAAATGTGATGAGCGACTGTAAAATTAATTTCAAAATTACGCACTATGAAGTTTTGGTTGCAACCACAAATCTTTCTTTCTAAGCAATTTCTGTCCCAGAATTTCTTCAACTTAGACTTTAATGATTTTCAAACACTCAACATATCAACAGTCTATCAAACATACTGATGACACTTTTCTTTGGCAATACAATACAGAGCTTACTTTTTTAACAACTTGCAGTTTATCTGGGGCATGATCAAAAAGGGTATCGAAAGCATCTCGTTCTGAAAATAAATAACTTTGAGTTTTAAATACTGATATGGACACAGAAATTATGTCAATGAATAAGTGACATACCACAGCGCAAGCCCAAATCACTGTAACATTTACAAAACAAACATTGTCAGTAAACTATTATCAGAAAAATCAATTTTAAACAATTTTTCATCATTGATATAGTGACACTTACTCATAGGTGGCAGTCAATTCCTCAAGAACTGTTCTTGTCTGAAGAATTCCATCAGCTTTCTGCACAAATCAAACATTTTTTACAAAGGATTAACAATCACATTTTCCAATAAACGAAGAGACTGTCTAAAATATAGTCATTGGAAATGTTTTAATATGGCACCAAAATAATGTATTACCCGCACAACAACAACATTAATTGCAACTTTTTCAGGAAGACGCACAGGAGCACGGAAGTGCCTGGCCAGAGCCACCAACAAATGAATGATTGCCACAACATTCTTGGTATGAATAGCTGAAAAATGAAGTATGAGCATTTATGTAGAAGTTTTTCACCTTCATGATGAGTGACTGAACAATTAAGTCTCACCATCCACACTCCACTTCAGCTGATTCCACCGGCCCAATCCAAGCACTCTCTGAACATTATCAAGTACAGTTCTCAGTTTCTGTTTCTGACCCTCTTCAGATTGGGTCACTTCCACAACGTCAATTCTATCATTGGTTAGCTTTTCTATGAAGCAAATTAAGGAGAAAGGATGCATTAGCATCGAGGTGGTGGTAAAACTAATAAATATAAATCGAAATAAAGAGCAAGCTAACCCAACAGCTTTTGCAAAACTTGGCCATCTAAAAACAACCAAAAAGAAAATTTGTAAGAATGGCATCTACCTTCACATAAAACAAGATGCTTGAAAGACCTGTGTCAAGCAGACACTTACCATATAAATCCTCCTCTATATCTTTGACAATAATGCGCTGGTCAGCCAATTCATCATTAATCCATTCAATCAAAATTTCTATGAGTTGTTTCAATTTCGGATCATCATATGACTGTGGTTCAATCATGGACCTTTCTTCATTCTCATCTTAAAGATTAGATAACGTGAATTTGAAATTACACGATCGGGTCCCCAATAATTTCCAGTAACGTGCAAATAGTTAGAATTACTCATTCAGTCCAGTAATGAAAACATGACAATAGTAATATTTATCAGAACCTGTCATTTTTTTTTTAGCTCACTGTTCATTATGACTTTAATTTTGCTTTTTAAATTAATTTTATTTATAATTATTATTTTTGAAAAACAAAATGAAATACGGGGGAGGGGGTATCTCATGCATGGAAAAACATCGTCAAATAAACTAATCTGGATGCACACAATATGGGTTCTTGAAAATGCATTTTTACATAATTAAAACAAGTAAACTAGAGCAGAGTTGCCATTGAAGAAGTGAAACCATTGAACCTTTGAAGAACATCTTACCCATAATATAATCTTGTGGTGGCAAGTCAGGAAAATTTGGGCTTCCAGGAGAATCAATTGCATTTTTGCCTTCTTCCTGGACCTCTTGAACTGAAAACAAATATTTGCTGTTAAACAGATTGAACATTATTGAAAACAGTTAGGAGAAACTATGTGTTTCTGTCATAGACTATTACAAATTAGATATGATTCATATGAGGTAAATCTGCCCATTATTATACTACATGATGATCTCAACCAAATGCCCACACATTACGAATACAAGTATGAGACAATCCTCAAAACTAATTACAACACCGTAACCTGATATTTACCAACACGTTCTGCCATTGTGTCTCCTTTAACTACTAATCTACACAAATCTTTGAAAGGAAATGCGAACGGAAGTGGCAAAGCTCGGCATGTAGATTTCCTTGTATGGTCAGAGAAGGAAACGAAATACTCTTGATTTTCAGAATTTGCAACTACAGTATAGTATTGTTGTTCAGCATCCTGTTAATCACCACATGTGAACATACACTTGCTAGCTTACATCTTGGACTGCCAATGCACAAATGAATTTAGCTATAAGATGTTATTTCATCAGTTCTCAAATAGATATAGACTCTGTAATACACCAATAATTTTAAAGAGAGAAAGCAACAGAAAAATCTACAATGAAAAATTATTCTAAAAGGTAAATATACTAAGACAACCGTTACACCGGCATGCAAATGAAGAATTTTGAAAAACCTACATAGTGATGTTAATATAAGAAATTGCTCGATGAGTTACGGTGACAGTAGGCTCCGATTATCTAAGTTATGGAGTTTCATTTTATCATATATGTACGTTTGATTTTAAATACAATTTATTTCCTCATCTACATTGCTATAGATACCTACTGCACATATCTATCAAATTAGCATTTTTTACTTTTTTGCTTATTTATCGTTTCATCTGGTAGAAACCATCGTTTCATTTAGTCGATAGACATAACTTGCATATTTTTGGTGTGTCCCATACGCTAAAAACCTGTTCTTCCTTCCCACTGATGGTCGGTCAGCTAGATGCCACCAATAGCCTACCTTCGTTTATGGTCATCAACCATGAGCTAGCTGGTGCACCACTGCATAATTTATTCAGCAAATTCGTAGTAAATTCTACACATTTGAAGGTTATAGGAAGCAATATATTGCGCAAACCCTTGGTTTATTGTATTGAAATACCAAAGGGATAAGGCTATTAAGTTAAGTTTTTGTAAGAAAGTTTATTTTTTCATTTGGTTGCAAGTTTGCACAAGAAGTCAACTTGACTTTCATGTAATCAACGGGTTCATGAATCAATGGACTTAGCTGGCCATCTGATATTCCGATTACATGAAAGTCAAGTTAACAGGCATCTTGTGCAAACTTGCAACCAAATGAAAAAGTAAACTTTCATACAAAAACTTAACTTAATAGCCTTATCCTTTTGGCTTTTCCATACAATAAATCAAGGGTTTGTACGAGGTTTCAACATATTAAATAATTCCTTTACAAAAATAACGAAAACATAGGCTAATGCACGTCTATCCTGGTATTTCATAGTGGTCGCGATGAAATACATACAGTGTACATGTAAATATTGGCAATTTAATTTATGGTGCAGATACACAACTGACAATTGTTTTCTATTTTGTTTACAGGTAGAATTGGAGATGCAGCGCCAAACATCTGGGTTACTTGGTCACCCATGCATTTCCAAGGTGTAATTTTATTATATGGAATGAAAGGGGCATATGGTGATTCGATCACAGGAGGGTTATTCTCAATTTCGTTGTCGTTTTCGGTATTGATCTAGAGAATAATACAGATCTTGCTTGTAATTTGTGATATATGTTCGAATTGTTTCCTCAAAAATGTTCCCTTATAGGCCTATTTATATTCAGTTATTTGCTATAGTTGAGCCTCATCTATATTACATCTAGGATGGAGTCATGCAAGCACATTCTTCTTGAAAACAAGATCAAACATCAGACAGCCTAAAGCATGCAGCTTCGAACGCTATATATCCTTTTGGTCCTTATTGTTGTGGGAGATTAATTATTGAAGACCAGAAATAAGGTACTTCTAACTACACTGCAAGTTGCTGCACCCAAAGTTTATAACCAACGCTGTTTCCTTATTTGGTCATACACACTCTCTCACGATGAAAGCCACCCACAACGACCTACAAAATCCTTCTCAATAAACGATGTAATCCATCGTACCTTCTTTGATTTTCTTTCGCCTTCCTAAAGTTCCAATGAAATCCAGAAATGATTCGTCTTTCTTTTTCGTCGGAGTTGATGGTGGTCGAGGAGATTTCGGACGAGGAGAAGCCATAATAAACTGCCAAAATAACGAAACAACACTACTGTTCAGAAACTAGCTAACCAGTCATACCAAGCGCAAACAGAACAACTAGGCTCGACACCAATTCTAAATTTTCCGAAGGTGGATTCATCGCCCACTTTCCAGAAGCGCGCGGCCATATTGAAGCACATCGGGTAGTTTGCCAATATGGAAAGCTATGTATTTTTCGCATCTTTAATGCTCATTTTTATGATATTTTAAATTACAGAAACCACATGAAAGTGCTTTACCATAAAAGTAAAGGCTATTCCGTCTATTTTCAACACGATGCTTGGTATCTTCAGATTTCAGGCAGGGGGCAAATGGATGATGGATTCGCCAAAGTCGACTAAGCAGTAGTTTCATGTCCCTGCATGCATAAAAAATAAATGAAAAAGTTACTTACAAAAAAAGACAAAAGAAGCTTTACTAAATGAAGTAAAATACTTTTGTTGCAGAAATATTATTGTGTACTGACCAGAAGTAGAGAAATTTTGTAGGTGCAGGAAAAATGCACAATGTGATACAACCCATTGAATTTGTCAACAAAGTTATCATAATGATCTCTATTTTACCAAAACAAAAAATCTTGAAACCATCTAATTTAATAGGATTGGCAGGTGTGTAAACTTTCTTTGAAAATGTTGTTTCAAAAACTGAATTACTAAATAAAATAAAAATTATCATTTTCTGCATAACTCTCATTTTGTGCACTGGCCAGCAGACAAATTTCTTATGTGCAAGAAAAATGGACAATAAGGAAATACCCGACCTAGTGAATATCTCAACAAAGTTATCATGACGAATTATATCCTACAACACCATTAAAAGATATTGGAACCGTCTAATTTCGCAGGATGACATGCAATGGCAAAACGTTTTAAAATTAGCATCTCCTGAAACAGGCCCTGCCTGAAAACTGCAATTTTCGAGATGCGTCGCTACTGATGTGGGGGCGTGACATGTTGCCTCAAATTAAAAGTATGGAAGAAAATTGAACTAAGAAAATAGAGCACAGCTCCTTTCCCATTACTGTAGCAAGCAGGAAACGAAAGCCTGTGACAAACTGTAATACAAAATTCTTGACATTTTAGCTGCAATCGACTTGCAAAGGAAGTAGGAAATGGCATGAATATAAAACAATTCATGCAACTTATAATGCTCTAATAAAGGATGAAAACGGGGTCATGTAATTCATTTATAACAATTTTCAATGCATTTTAATCAAATAAAGTTAAATCATCTAGACGATTGTTACTTTGGTGGTAGTTAACGTCTATTTTAGAATCAATTATTCACTTGTATCAGCAGAAAATTGAAGATATATTCACAAGCAACACCATGAAAGAGAAAAAAATAACAAAAATATAAATATCACATAAAACTGTAGCGGAAATAGTTGTCTGTTTTCCCCGCTAGTTTGGAAAATTTTCGTGTTTTCAAATATTACAAGTAATGTACTGCAACAGGAGTAATACAGTGACAAAAAATACATAAACCTTATGTACAAAGTATTCAATGTATACAAATTCATAGTTGGGATGGAGGAATTATAAAAACGGGGTAGTGCTTGTTCACCACTGATCAAAAAGGTCTTTCTGCATCCTCGTGATCTAGGTTTACAGTTTCGTTTCTTATCTGACAAATTAATGTACAACTATTTTACAACGGAAAATAACAATAATAAGAAAATATAACAAAAACAAAAAGAAAAATTAGAAGCACAATGAAAGGGCAAGCCAGAGATAAATCACAATTCCGTTGATTGCTCGCAGAACCAAAATTAGCTTTTGATGTAGCAAACTCGCCTTACAATTTATAGAAACTGCCGCTCTACATGTATATCTATGAAATAAATAAAATTTTAGGAAAATAAAACGAAGGAAACTGGTTTGTTTTCAAACGCGAGCAAGTAGCAGAAGAAGAATAGAAAAAAAGCAGAAAATGTAACAATCATGTTACCATTCCAAATGCGCTGTTTTACGTTTGCAATGCTTGAAACAGTGAATACCATTAGGGTGTCATCTAACGGCAACCTCCCCTCAGGGACCCCGTTGATAGTCTGCATGTTCAAGTTGAGGCACAATAGTCTTCCAAAGACTTAACGATTGAACTGAAACTGATAAAATTAGAAATAATCCAGGCATTTAGTGGGCCATTATGGGACAGTTGTAGCACAGTAAAAAGGCCATCGTTTGAGAGCGTAAAGAGGCCAGCATGGTAGTGGGCAATTTGTTTGTGTTTTTCTCATACAATCACAGCGCACTTCGGAAGGGGAGAATAGCGTCAAGCAAAGAGACACAGTCCCAATTAACCTTCGCATACGAGAGTATCTATTAACGGGTGTGGCTTTGATACTGCATCAGGGTCGTCTTATCACACCCATAACTTTTTCTGTTTGATAACAGCTCCTTTCTTATCTATTCACCCTGCATAAGATCATTTTAAAATAGTAGATTTACAGAAGTAACTGACCAAATGTTCACAACTCCTTCCATTACAACACACAACCACACCTAACACCATCGAAGGTCCATTCTAGTTGCTAAGTTTTGGACCATATCTTAGTTTCAAAAAGACGCTTCTAGACAACTTCACTATGTCTATCACTAAGGTTACATGCACGCTTTAAGCTACGTTAAGCCTGTTGGCTTCTGGGATGCCACAACCTCCGGGGCAGGTTTCACAAGACCAAAAGTTCCACTATCGGATTTATGAAAATCGCCCGAGGTTCTTTCATCCCAGAAGGCAATAGGCATAACGTAGCTCACAGTGTGCAGGTAAACGCAGTGTTTGGGAATGAACTAACAAGAGTGACATGAATTTCAGGAACAAGAAATGCTAAAAATGAGCAAATTGATTCAAAAGAGTGAAATTTCCATCAGCTACTCAGAAATTTAGCCTTGTCCATGAAGAACATGATTTTACACATTTTTTATGTTTTGCAGTCCTGATCAAAGCTAATATGGGAAGAAATGCAAAAAAAATTAAAACTTGGAGGTAAATTCACACGTAATATGCACATTATTATGTGACGCAAGAAAAAATCTTTCTGATTGTAATTTCGAATCGTCCCAAGGATGAATTCCAGAAATTTAGCAATTCACTATAAACAAAATGCAATCTGTGCTTTGGTCCCATAAACCCCACCACAATTTCATCATCTAATAGTGATATGAATTAATTGACGTTAGGTGGAGAAATAAATGAATAATTCGGCACATGCGAGTGGTCACTACAGACATGGCGAGTGCCACGTCGTTAAAAAACAATTTACACCATCAACATTACCGTGCCAGTGTTTTACTCGATTTACATGAAAAAATCGTATAGACTTGAATTTTCCTCACATCATTCACTGAATGACTAACTTATCCTCTTTCTCTTTGCTCTTACTAGCACGTCATAAATACTGTAGTTTCCTGCCTAGATCATTTAAATGTAAGATTCTTATCAAATAAGGCGCTTACCTAAGCCCAAAGCCACGCAAGACGGATTTTTTATGACTTTGCTTGCCAAAGTCGCACCCGAGATTAGAAAATCATGGGACCGTGCCACTGCCTTTACTTGAGACTGCTTGATGGCTATGCAGGAATAATTTTTAACGAGCGAGGCCCCTGATCAGATCCACGGAAGGGAATTTCCGCCAGGCACGTAAGTATCCATTGTTCGCCCCACAAGAAGGTCCAAATGCATCGTGCCAATTTTCTCCTTGGGGAGAAAACAGCGACCAAATAAACCAGGAGTACACCATAAACTTCCTATCACGTGGGCAAGGTAGGTGAACCTTGCATTTGTGATGGTCTCCGGAGTTCGTCAATGGGTGATACGAATGTCTTGGTATTTTGGGACTTAGGCGCCGACAGCATCTTGAAGGGAATGGATGAAGAAGATGCCATTGGTAGGGATGTGGATGCGACGCCTGCGCATCCTTGACTACTATGCTTGCCTGTCGTTGCTGAAGCTGCACCGGCTATTCGCAATGTTCCCATACTGCTTATTCCTACAACTTGGCTGACAGAATTTGAAGACAATCCAATGGGAGAAGCTTTGCCCGGGATCGACAAAGCCGTATTTGGATGAATGGAAGGCAAAGATGGGTGATGTTGGTGAGAGGATTTTTGGTTACTGGAACCCTTCATAGAAGAGTTTTGTCTTGACCCTTTTCCTGTAAATACAAGAAAAAAAATCATCAGAAATGCTTAATGGACGACGCAACCATCTTTAGGAAGATAGTCGAGTTGGAAGTGTAAATTTTACCTAATTCATAAACGTCAGTCTTATTGAAACTGCCCAACAATAGCACCCACAATTTTTAAATCAACACCCGGATGCCAGAAGGAAATTCGTTGAAGAAATTTAAAGTATACTTTCTTGCTAGGCAAATGAAAACAGGTTTCATACCAAAATTTGCAACTTAATTTCTCTGACTTTCCCTGACTAAATCTGATTAATTTCCCTAACTTATTAAATCAAAAATGTCACATGAAAGTAAAATTTTACTTTCATGTGACATGTACATTCTGTGCAACTGCAACACTTCTTGGTCAATTGCCTTTGCTTGCAAGTTAGCAGCTTTTCTGACCCTCTTTTTTGATACCTTGAGATGTTTGATTTCTTTCTCGAGCAAGAACAAGAACATTTTTGCAGATATTATGCAAAAAAGGTACATTTTAGAGGGCGCTCCTTTTGTTAAGCCAGGAATACAATAATTGGACCAAAGACTTTCTGCCTAAGTCTATTGAGGGGCATTTCATAGGCAAAAAATTGAATTTCCAAATTTCTTGAATGTTTTTCCTGACTTCCTCCTGATTTTCTCTGACTTAACGGACACAATGTCAACATTTCCCTGACTTTCCCTGACCACATTTAATTTCCCTAACTTTCCATGATGGCATGAACCCTGGAAAAGACCGAACAATTGCATATTAGATAATTGGAGAATGACTAATCCCCCAAAAGAGGTTAAGTTCTGGAATGCTCGAATTTCTTTTAGAAAAAGATGAAAAGTCAATCTGCAATAAATTGGAAATAACAATAATGCACTCCAATTTTTGCTCAAATTCAATGTACTAAATGAGGACGCCAACAATGACTATAAAATATTTTGCAGAAATTGCCAGTGCCTTACTTTACATTCTTGAGATGTGGTTCCCGAGGATTTCTTTTCACATATTTTAACACAACTGCCTAAATAACTGACATAACTAAAAAACCCAAATTGCTCCCATTTATTTCATAGTTCAAAGTTGTTATCCAATCCAACAAAGGTTGTTGGCAATTTATAAAACCGACATACAACAAAACGCTGGTTACCCGGCACTAGATTATCCGACAATCGGCTTAACCGACAGCCCCTCCACGGATGCACCTGAGCAAAAATTCCAAGAATTGACACCCTTTCCATCGCTATATAGACAAATATTATTTATCTACTCTCAGTTGTCTAATCTTTCCAAAGTATTCAGCTTTTCCTCAAGGATTTTGACGTCTCATAAAATTACCACTCATTTTTGTTAACTAGAAATAGTGCAAAATGGTGACGCCTATGGCCAAACTAATGATTTTGATTATCCGACATTTCCTATTGAGGTTCGATGAACCGACAATGCTGTGGGCCCATGCCTGTCAGAAACCCATGGTTCTACTGTATTCTAAACATACTGAGTGCATTTGTTTCAAATACTTGCAATCTTAATCCAACTCAAAATGTCACCAATTTAAAGCAATCTGATAATAAAGTAAGGCCAAAACAAACCTTTGTGTTGTATGGCATCACCATGCTGAACTGTTGGATCTGGACTACTTAAACTGGTATGATTTCCAGGGCTGGCACTGTATGTGGCAGTGTTGGTAGGCAATATGTGATTGGTCGAATTCTTATGATGAAGTGAGGTGAACGGCGTTGAAGCAGGGGATGGCCCTAAGCCGTTATGGAGAGGTGATGATGATGACGATAAATGTGGACTGGCAGAACTCTGCGAATGAAAACATCGCTATAACAACGATACTTGCAATACATGTACATGAGTTGTAAATATCAGTCCACAAAATAGCCTAATAGTCAGATGGTGAGCTGTAACCAGCCAACTTTCAGGACCAAAATATTTCCGGGAAGGAAAAGTCAGCAAATTTTGTTAAGTTGTAATCAGATTGAAGAAACCCAACTGAGATTTACAGTATCTAAGTTGAAGAAGTAATGGAATGATGGTTCAGCTTTTTACACTAAGTACTAAAGGCTTCTTTTTTAAATTGTCATTTCGATGGATTTACATAAAATCAAAAAGTATAACAGATTGCTCAGCCAAGTAAACTGCATTTTTCAATTGGGAATGCAAACGACACATGATGTCATTTTGAACTATATAGTTATAGTTGAGTAAAGCATTAAAAAATAATGAAACGTAGACTGACGCAGCACAGGTAGGCAAACATTCTGACTGAGACAAAGTGATCGGTCTGCAACAATGTCAAACTACCTTAACTCTGAATGCTTGCATGCTATCACCACCAGCACACAAACAATACCCAAAATTGATCAACATTCCTGGATGAGCATTTTTTTAAAATCAAATATCAAAACTTACCGGTCGAAAGTTAATGGAAGAAAGCTGGCCTGAATGTGTTGGAGACATGCTGCTAGTAATGGCGGCGATTGCCACGTGATTAGCATTTGAAATGGCACCAACACCCGTCAGCACCGTAGTATTATTCCCCATGTTCCACTTATTTGGCGCGGGCGCAAGCGCCGGAGCCGAATGCAACCCGCTATTGAGAGACCTAGCAGTTTTTGCCGAGGAAGAAGATTTCGTCCTTTTGGCACTCTTCGATTTTCCTTCCCTAGCACTACTGGATGTATTTGAAGCCGATGCAGCAGAGGCACGATTGGGGCCTGGCGTCAGGGTAGCGGTGATATTTCCACCGGCCGTTAATGTCAGGGTTGGCGACGTGAGCCCGAGACTCAACCCAGACACTGAACCTCGTATTGCCCCTGAAGTAGTCACGGGAATACACGCAGTTCCACTAGTCCTCAATGAACCAGTTCCATGCGCAAACTGTCCATTCATAACTTCCATGTTCGTTACCACCAAATTGATGTCTTTTAGAGAATTTGCCGTGGCGGTCGTCGCGTGGTTGCGCCCTGCCTGAATTGTCGCGCTGCAATTGGGAATAACCAGCGGCGTCATGAGGTTATTTTTGCTCACCCCTAGATGAGGAACACTGGCAGTCAACTGGGCGTTAATACCAAGAGAAAATGGTATGGACAAGAGCCCCGTTGGCGCTCCAGAGTGTGCAGAAACTCCGTGTAATTGAGCCGCATTAGGTTGAGTGTGTTTCGGGACATTCGAAGCATTGCTCACATTATTGACAGAAGGATTGCACTTATTCGCATCTGGCGCCAAGCTGCGTTTCCGCTTTGCAGGTGGGCCACTACCCAGGCTTGTTCGTATACTCCCAGAACTATTTGGAGTCCTATTAATGTGATTTGTACTAGCACTGCCAGAATCGATACCGATCTTGTTCAGTTTGCTCTTGGGAGGACGATTCACTTTCCCAGTTTTCAGTTGAGATGACTTAGAAGAGGCCGATACAATAGTCGGTGACGCGGTTGTGCTGGTGACTCCGGATGATATGGACGCCGCTATCATTGTTGGAGCTAATGACGTTTGGACTGACGAGGCCATTGATGCCGGTACACCAGTGTGAAAAGCAGGAACCTGTTGCTCTCCCACTAAGAAACAGTAAGGATCACTAGGGTCTGAAGACTCAGGCAAAGGAGGCAGCTTCGATTCCACGCACAATTTTCTGCAAATGATTCATAGGAATTAGTTTGAAAATGTTATACCTATTTTGAAACTCGTCGGGTCATGCAATGAGGACAGGTAAGTAAATCAAGCCTAGGTACAATATGCAGAGTGAATCAAGCCAATCACTGAGGGATTCACAGCATCATTCCAGGAGTAAATTTAGAACAGTATAAAATCATACAAATTACGAAACTTGGCAGCATCGACATCATAGTTACGTTAATTTCAAATAACATACGACTATTTTGTAAACATTACATTAATATTTATTTTATCCTGTTACACTGACCAGCAGTGCAGTGCTAAATAAACCTTAGTTAACAGTAAGTGATCAACAGAACTATACTCACTTGATTGGAGGAGGCTGAGCGAATCGTTCCCCGAGAGCCATTCGTAGCACAGCACGGACATTGTCGAGTCGGCGGTCATATACAAAAAAGCCCGAGCCCATCTGCCTTGAGTTATATGTACAAACCTGAATGCATGAAAAACAGTGATTACATTGTGGCAAAACCCTGAAGGGAAAAGTTTGTAATTCGACATGCGATTAATGCGTACGGCAGCAGGTCTCGGGTGATGACTGATGTAACCATTGTCTTCCCTATTAAGAGAAGCTGATGGACAGTTGGCTAACAGTAAACTGCATTCCCCACTACTTCTCTGGGGCGAATTTGTCGACGAAGGAATATTATACACGTGAGATTGAGACGGCCTATCACATAGTGGAAAGGTAATGAATATAAATATCGCATCGAACATAAATTTAAAATTTCAAAAGAATCAAATGATTGTTTTCTTTCTCATACCTAAGCATTGATGATGCTGTGGAATTACTCTTTGAGCTTGACGATTTGGATTTACTGGAGAGCGACGTTGGTTGTGACCTAGGATTACTCCCACTGGTGGACACTGCACTGACTCGGGTGCTTCCACCATTCATACATACACTGTTTAATTTTGCAGAACCTTAAAATACATGAAATTTAATTTGTGAACACGAATCCGCCAACAGGATCAAATAACAAATCGTTACACTAAGAAGCAGTTTACCAACCAGAAAACCTATTTTAAGGGTTTACTATATTTCCAAAATCCAAAACGAGATAATAAAAATGTAAGTACCTTGGATTGTTTTGCCTGCTGCTATGGAAGCGTTGGCACTCGATGCAGACAAAACTGATGCATCCATTACACTTCCATCTGCACTTTCAACAGAAGTATATGAATGAGTATTTGAACTCAAGGCATTCAACAAGGAGCCTGCCTTAGGAGTTTTATTTTGTGGTTCTTTGGTTGCCCTGTGTTCCGAGAGCAAAACATCAAAATTTTTCCGCCGGCCACTAACATTCCTTCTTGATGCAAGCGAATGGGTCTGAAACAACAATTTAAAGTTGAAATGCAGCATATTCGCATGAAAACAAATTTTCTTTCATTATAATGTGATTCTCTAGACCAGTGTTTTATCAAACTTTTCTCGGTGCAACCCCCATTTGACTTAAAAAAATACGTCATCAACCCCAACAAATTCTCAGTGGCGAATCCAGGGGGGAGGGAATTTTCCACAAATTATTTAGAAAACCGCTCAATATGAGAGGATGATTCGTACACATTTAATTAAAATAGTGTAGGAAAATAAATACAAATATCTTAATAATTAAGGAGAATCAGTAGTCGAAAATGAGACAAATCTTTAGTAGCAGTGTAGAAGTAATGTTTGTTTGTTTGTTTGTTTGTGGAATTTTTAACGTTGGCCTATTTTCGCACCTATTGGGCCCATCACCAACG
>JAQGAF010003444.1:0-17625 GCA_034687865.1 Kryphioiulus occultus
TAATTAATAAAAAAGATAATTAAAGATTGAATTTTTTATTCGAGTTGCCCAATATTGTCAATAGATGGCGACAACGACCCTGTAATCAATGTTTAATTACCTTTTTATTAATTAATCAAAGGGTATTTGTTAATTAAAGTTGGATTGTCGCCTCCAGTAGTAACCAGACTATCAAGCAAAATTGTTATCACGACGATGTATTCATTATTCGCAGAGATGTCGTGTATACAATTTTTAACATGGCAGGGGTGGGAAGGAAACTTCCCGCTAAGATCCATCATTTGCCATCCATATTCAGGGTGTCTCTCGGTTATGGAAGTCATGGAAAATTCATGAAATTTACATCAGGGTAATGGAAAGCCATTAAATTCACAAAATAGAAATCAGGGTTTAAATTCTTCATTTGTCATCTACATGTATTTCCGTAAAAAATGTCGCCTACGGCGCGTTTTTGGCCAATAATCATGTCGCAACAGTGTTAGATAATGTTTCTGAAAATCGCCATTTAGTCATGACATAAAACTTGAACGGCCTCGTATTCTAATAGGCATGGAACATTTTTTAAAGCCATGGAAAAGTCAAGGAATTTACAATACCAAATTCAGTAGTTACCCTGATATTTACGGCAAGCAAGAAAACATTCGCCCATGGCTCTTCCTTGAAATTGCCTTTGTGTGAATAAAATCCTTCAATTTTTATCTAATTTCGATAAAATCCATTTTTGCTACAAAAAATAACTAATAAATAAATTAACCTATGGCCTTCCTTGAAATTGTGTGACTAAAAGCGCTACATGTATAAGTTTTTCTCTAATTTTGATGAAATTTGGTTCAATTGGAAAAATTTGAGAACGTTAACGAATGCATTAGTTCTTGCTAGCATCTCTAACAAGCAAAGACATAACAATCTTTCCACGCAAATTAGACAATCCAGGCTCCCTCGGTTTTCATTGTTCATGGTTCGAACAGCAAAGTTCTCGAAACAACGGCTTTACAATGTCTATGTAATATAGACAAGTATAGACCAAAGTCCACCCGGTAGAGAGAAATGGAATCAGATAATGAAAGATAATGGATCCATCCAAAACAACTGAAATTTTTTTACTTCTAAATTGAGAAATCTAAAAAGAGAAGTCTAAATCCTCCATGTTGTTTGTTTTACCACACCTTACATCCACAACTAACGTTTCAATTTTCTCGTCTATCCAGATTTCCATTCAGCAAACCAAATCTGGTGAAGCGCTGGGTATGGGAGACCCGGCTCAAGAACTTCAAGCCGAAAAAGCAGCATGTGCTCTGCTCGGCCCACTTCGAGGAGAAGCACTTCGACCGCACGGGCCAGACGACCCGCTTGCGGGAGGGGGCCATCCCCACCATCTTCGACTTCCCGGACCACATGAAGAAGGTAACCTCAAACCTGCAAGTGACATTCGGTTATTTGCCGTGAGCCATCCAATGACCCATGCTGTTTGTTACAATCTTTGTATTAACTTCACGTGTTTCATCTGTTTGTTTATGATCTTTACGAAATCATTTTTAACCGACTACTGAAAGGCGGAAATTTGATTCCCACTTTCTATTCACCTGACATAACGTGACATTTTACGTCATTTAAAATTTACGAAGCAAAGTCGCTCCTGCCTTTAGTGATTAACAACTTCAAACTTTTAAAAAATGCATTCTACTGTTTCGAAAAGCATCTTTCAATATGGCAACGTCAACCGGTAAGCGTATATGCTAGCAGCTGGCTACATGTACATGTAATTTCATTGGGAATTTCACTTTCGTACACAATTTGCCTCTGCATTAAAAGATCATGGATGATTGTCCTGCTCTTCACGTGTTTGCTGGTAATCGTAAACGTACAAATGCGATAAAATGGGCCTACTTTCTGCTAATTCAGGGTGTCTACCGGTCATGGAAGTCATTGAAAAGTCATTAAATTTACATCAGGGTCATGCAAAAGTCATGAAATTTACATCAGGGTCATGCAAAAGTCATGAAATTTACAAGACGATCAAGAGAACTCATGAAATTTACATCAGGGTCATGCAGAAGTCATGAAATTTACATCAGGGTCATGCAAAAGTCATGAAATTTACAAGACGATCAAGAGAACTCATGAAATATGACATAGAGATATAACTTGAACGACCCCATATTCTAATAGGCATGGACAAAATTTTGAAGTCATGGAAAAGTCATGAAGTTGACAACACGGTCATGCAATTTTTGGGTTTGCATTCTTTATTTGTTACCCATTTCCGAAAAAAAATTTATACGGTGTGGTTTTGGCCAATAGTCATGTCTCCACAGCGGTAGATAAGGTTTCTGAAAATCGCCATTTTGTCACGGCATAAAACTTGAAGGACCCCATATTCTAATAGGCATGGAACAATTTTGAAGTCATGGAAAAGTCATGGAATTTGCAATACCAAATCTGGTAGACACCCTGTAATTCGGTCCTCACGATAGCCCCAAAATCTGAATTTCGTTTTAACAACTGCCCGAATGCACATTATGAAAGATCGTACGCCCAAAACGCACTTTTTTATTTACCCCTTATTTTGTTCCAGGTGGAAAAGCCACGGCGCTCCAAGTACAAGCGTCCGAAGCCGGACCCGGACGAGGCCGGAAGCTCTTCGGCAACGGCGGTGGTCCCCGTGAGCGAGGCAGCCCAAGAGCAGAGTCCACTGACCGCCGATCCGGCCAACCAGATCGTCTACATCTTCGACAGCCAGAGCTCCGGCACCATCGACATCCTCTCTGCAGCAGCAGCAGTCATCGATGCAGTGGACACCGAGATCTACATCGACCCTGCCGCACTCGGTCCTCCGCCGGGCATAACTCCTTCACCGACGCCACCGCCAGATAACACGGCCTCCGAAGTCCTGCCGTTTGCAGTGCCCCCAGACACCCTTTCCATGACCGCTGTTCCTACAACCCCTTTCCCGGTAACTCTGGTGCCGAGCCGCGGCAGGGGCCGTGGCCGCGGTCGCCCTTGCAAGACCTTCCGCGGCCGGCCCAGCAGCAGCGCCATCAGCGAGGCCCGGCTCAAGAGCGCCATCATCCCTCCGTTCCTGCAGACCGCGGGCACGCAGACAGTGGTGCCGCGGCCGCTGCCCGCCCGCACCATCGGCACGCAGACTCTGGAGCCCACGACACCAGGGCTGGCCTCGCTGCAAGACCACGGCTTCATGATCCAGGACGAACAACACTACCAGGAGGGCATGGGCAAGCTGCAGAGGAAGCTGCAGCACGAGAAGGACAAGAACTTCCAGGTGCGCAAGAGGCTACGCATGTCCCAGCAGCGCATGCGGAGGCTGGCCAAGCGCATCACCGGACTCAAGGGGAAGGTGCGGGCCATGCAGCAGGAGAAGATGGTTTGCAGCGATGTGACCGGCCTGCTGGAGACAAAGCTGAGTGGTGCGCCGCTAGAGCTCGTGTCCCGCATCGTAAGCAACCGGGATCGGGAACGACAGAACAAGCGCACATACGCACCGGAGCTACGCACATTCGCAATGAAGCTGCATGCGTGCTCCTCCAAGGCGTATAACTACGTGCGAGAGATCTTCGAGCGGGTTCTGCCGCATCCGTCCGTGGTCCGGGCCTGGAGCGGCCACGCCGGCAACGTGGCCGGATTCTCCAAGGAGGAGGTGCAGGCCCTCGAGGCCGTGGAACTAAGCTTCGAGCACGAGCAGGACAACCAAATCATGAACGTGCTGGAGATAGAGCAGGGCACCGAGAACCAGATGGCTGCCGACCTGCTCACGCATGCCTTCTTCGTGGACATAAGCGGCGGCACCGCCGAGTACAACATCGTGTCAGTGGCTGCCGAGGAACTAGTGTAGGCAATGCGGCTGTGTGACAACCCGTAGATCGAATTTGATAATAAAATAAATTTTCCAGAAATGCCCGTGATGCTCCTGTTTGGTTACCGCCGGTGGACAAGCCTTTTTTGAACAACTTTTAGAAAAAAATTGCATGGACGCGTACATGCGGGCATAGCGTACCAATGTCCAAACCGTCTCTAGCTGAAGATAAAATCGAAATTTTCGTTTGCTGTTCTGTAGTTTTGCGATTTTCAGTTCCGTGCAGTTTTGACAGAATCGTGACCGTGACAGGGATCTTCATTTACAACCACGGCAAATTATTCGACGTAGCACAAATGTGCTCAAATATTTTTTTAAAAGAACCAAAATCACATAAATGTTAAATAAAGATGGATTCAAAAGAACCAAAATCACATAAATGTTAAATAAAGATGGATTTAAAAAGAACTAAAATCACATAAATGTTAAATAAAGATGGATTTAAAAGAACCAAAATATATAAATGGTAAATAGAGATGGATTCGACTCAATTCAACTCAGTACCCTACAAGCAGTAAGGAAATACCATGTGGTAGGTGGATGTAGTCCATCAACCCAGCTTAATCGCCAATTACCACCCCAATAGGATGGTCACCATCTCCATTGTTAAATTGAACTTTTTGACGGGTAAGGCTGTCTTTTGGAAGAGAATTCCAAGGTCTGATGCATGCATGAAATAAGACCAATAGTATGGATCAGAAGGGCTCGGAAGATAATACAGCATTATGTTTTTGCAACAATGTATTCACAACTGAAGAAGTTCTGCAGTTTGTGAGATACTCACAACGACCTTTCTGGTACAACACACAACATAATTAAACCTTTACCAGGGTTCATACTGTGAGGGGAAGTCAGGGAAAATGGACATTTTGCCCCAAAAGTCAGGGAAAGTCAGGTGGGAACCAGGGAAGACTTTCAAAAAAAATTAGTTTCAATTTTGTGACGTGAAATTTTTAATTTTCAATTCATTTCTGTGAAAAACCACCGATAAATTACACGTACAATTCGTTATTTCCAGTAGAGTTTTTCAAACATTTCGCTTATGGGGTTCCCTTTTAAAGAAACGAGCTAAAACCCATCGTAGAAATGTTAAAATCGAGGGACAATTTCTTGGGTTGGTCAAGGAAACATTTTGGCAAGTGTTCCTATATTTTACTCCAAATTGCTGTGGCAAAGAAAAATATAGCAGGTACTATCTAACATTCAATATTTAAGATCTGATCTTTCTAAAATCTTCGCACGCATATATTAAATCTGTTATTTCTGGTCTAGTTTTTTCAAAACAAAAAAGGGCCTGCGGTCTTCTCTTGAAAATTAATATTTCTAAGAATGTCTTCCAAATTGCAATAGGACTACATCTTTTTACAAATTTCGCCTAGGGCGTTTTCTTAAACATTAATTTGCAGGCATTGCTCTCATGTTAATATTAACACCCATATAATTGTTTTAAAATTTTTTGTGGTCTAGTTTTTGTAAAAATTCTGCCTCCGGCGTTCTCGATTCTAAAATATATGCGGAGTCGCCGCGAATGAAATAGCGATTTTTTTTTCAAAAATAGTAGATGAAAATTGTGGAAAAAATCAAATCTGTGCATTTGAAACAATTTAAAATATAAGATACATGTACTTGAATGGACAAAGTGTGGAAAATAAAGTTAATTTTACTTACATGTGATATTTTTTATTTGGTAAGTCAGGAAAATTGAGTTTCAAATTTTGGTATGAACCCTGTATACACAACCTAACGATCTCGATATTATCTCCACTAGATGGTCAAATGATGGGCGTGTCTAATACAATGCTAATTCAGTGTATTCTATAATGCTATTTACTGCATCGAACAAAGTAACAAAACTGGCAAAATGTTTTTTTTGGTGATTTTGCCAATAAAATCAAATTTCTTTAATTTTTTTTCACAATTAGCTGCGCTATTTTGCTTGGGAAAATTCACATTGCCAGTCTTCAGATTCCTCATCGTTTCTTACAAGATAAAAATAATTGTTTTAATCTGATTTCAGGTTAGTTTTCTTCAGTTTTGATTTCAGAAACTCCCAGAAATCCACAAAAGTGTCCAACTGCCGAAAGTTTCATCAATCCAACACAGTTTTCGATTTTTCTCAACCGTAAATCCACTGAGAAATGCTATATTCTACCTGATATTTAAGCATCACCTTTGAAGGTGTGGCTTCGTTATGGTAACTCAACTGTTGGTTTCCTCGACCTTGCCGAAGGCCAGTTTCAGCACTTCCTGTCAATTCTACCAGTCACCGTTCCTCTTGAAGGAAACTTGGCCATGAGTATAGTGGGGTAGAAACACGTCAAACTAAATGCAGGTGCTCTGTTACCAAAGCAAAACTCATTAATTCCAGCAGTTTGTTTACAGCATTTTTTGTCGTTAAAGAGGTTGCCATGGCGACTACCATATTCCACTTAGTGAGTTGTGAATTCACGGCAGGGCTTCCAATGAAAACGGATATTATCGTGACGCGGTCACTGGGACACGAGTTGCATTCGGTATTCACTCAGATCACAACACAAGTTTGCCTTGAGAGGTTGGAATTTACCACGGTTCAGACACGCCAGGTAAGCAGGTTTTTTCTTCTTCTGAAGGTAAAAATTGAAGCTTTTTCTGGTGATGTTCTTTCCAGATAAGCATTATTTTAGTAAGAACTTTCGTGTCCTCATGTAAGTGAAATAACACAGAAGTATGTCGAAAGTAAATTGTCAAAGCTAAATGTGGTGTGCATGTTTACCGATTTGGGTTACCACTTTCCGGAAAGTCAGGGAATGTCAGGGAAATGAAAAAGTGTCAGGGAATTCGTCAACATTCTTGAAAATATCAGGGAATGTCAGGAAAATTAAGATAGTTTACTATTTATTACTAGTTTACTAAATTCTTTGCATATTTATGAATAGAATTTTTTTTAATGTTGTCACTGCATTCCCTTTATTATTATTTCTCAATATTTTGTTTCTAAAAATGTTGCCATTCGCGATCTTAAATTATTACTTTTGCTAAACAAACTTTTGTATGGCAACGTTGTAGTATTAATATTCAATACAATTTCTAAAGTCCGCAGAAATATGTATTTTTCACAGCTATTGGCCTTTATATTTACTTCACTTTTAATTTCGCTACTAATTATTGTATATAATTCATTACTTGTGATCTAAATCTCCGAAAATGTTCGCCTACGGCGTGTTAAACTTCGATTCAGGGTTTGAAAATTAATATACATCTTGTATGTACTATTTTTGAGGTCTTATAAAATATCGTGTAATATGTCAGGGAAATCGATTTGAAAATTTGAGTGGGAACCCTGTATAAGTAGTTTTGTTGCAAAAACTATCATGAAACTAATTTATCATAAATAGCAAAACTAGAATTAAGCTTAGAATTCGCTTGACTGCCAGACATTTTGTTATCAAATAAATATTCAAATTGGTTGAAAATGGTTTGATTTTGAAATGCTTTGTCCAAAATTGATTATTTTTTAAACTTGCAGGTACTAATCAGTGTCAGCAATTATCTATATTTAGAGGTCAATTATTTTTTCAAATTAGAAAAGAAATTAGTTTTTCGTGTAATGTTTAGTTTTAAAAATTAGAAATAGAATCGTTCCACTGCCAGACATTTTTATAAACTAAAGATTTTCTTAAAATGGTTGGAAATGGTTCGATTTTATGTAATATCTAGTAATACGTGTTTGGTATTATTTTTATTTGAAACTATCATACTTTCGTTAGGACAGCCATTAGTTTTTCGTGTAATGTTTAGTTTTAAAAATAAGAAATAGAATCTTTCGACTGCCAGACATTTTTTATAAACTAAAGATTCTCTCAAAATGGTTGGAAATGGTTCGAGTTTGAGTTGTTTTGTCCAAAATTACTTTTTAAAATTTGAAGTTATTAATCAGTGTCAACAATGTCAATTTATTGTAATGTTTAGTTTTAAAAAAATAAAATGAAATTCGTTCGACTTTCGGACATTTTTTCGCACTAAGAAATAATTTTACTTAAGATATTCAACGAGAAATAATTCATTTACTTTCGACACACTTTTGTGTCATTTGCACTTACTTGAGGGTTTGAAAGTTTTGAATAAAAATAATGCCTAACAGGGAAAGGAAATCACCAGAATTAGCTTCATTTTCTTAACTTCAGAACTGGGACAAGCATTTTGAGAGAAAAAATTTCTGAAAATGCTTGACCAAAATTACTTATTTTTTTAAAACGTGCAGGTTTTAAAACCATCATTGTCAACAATGTAAACACTTAGAGGTCAATTTTGGTTTTCAAATTTGAAAAGTCATTAGTTTTTCGTTAAATATTTATTTTTTTCCATTTCTCAGTTATCTAATTTTTAAATGGCACAATATGAATACAGTATATTCAACCTGTTAAACGGGAAAACACTACCTTGAAAACAAGGAAATTAGGAAAATTTAAGAGAAAAAATCAAGAAATGAAATAAAACGACAGTTACCTGTATTTGCCTTAACAAACAAGAAAACGTGTACACGTATGTAATCGATTTGCTGCATCGATTCTTCTTTAATTAAATTCATAGAATACCATATATTTATTATTTATATAACTAGCTGAAGGATAATTTGTGGATAGATGATATCGATTAGTAAATCGACAGGATTATCTGACTGAAGATGACATTAAAATATGCCTAGCTGGCTATGGGTAAATAGGATTTGCAATTCTAACCAACACTTAACCTGTTGACACAGGTGACATGTGATCTGAATGCTGGTATTCAGAAAAATGGTTCAAAAGGACTTATCTCAGCATCATCTACTGACGAAAATGGGACACATTTTTCACTTCAAGCATAATTTTTTTTTCAAAATGGCGCAAGGGCCCTATTCCTCATAAGTGTACAAGTTGCAAATTTATGAATTAAAAAAAATATGGGCTTGTAGTATTGTGATCCATCAATAAATACCGAATAACTTGTAATTATTAGTAACTAACCATTCCATTGTTCATACCAAAATTTGCAACTCAATTTCCCTGACTTTCCCTGACCAAATCTGCTTAATTTCCCTGACTTATCAAATAAAAAATGTCAAATGTAATTACAATTAATTTTATCTGCAACATTATAATAAACTGTATTTTTTGTATTTTTTTGTTAGGATGACTAGCCAAATCTTCAATTGAATTTCCCTGACTTTTCCAGGTTTTCCAGACACTTTTTGTAACATTTTCCGACAATTTCCAGAAACAATTTTTACAGATTTGATCCAAGCAAATACACCATATAGCGGGAATTTTAGAAAGTATAGATCTGATCACCAAATGATGGAATTAGCTCACAATTTTGTAAGAAGTAATAATATTAATAATTAAGAGACTATATATCACATGAGAAATTTTTGAAAAATTACAAGAAATATTGAATTTTTAGTGTTCAAATATTAATAATGATGCGAACACTAGTGGTTGAAGTTACTAGCTCCCAAACACTGCATTTTTGAGGACTTCGTTGAAATATTAAAAAAAAATTCTTCATAATGACGGAAACGCTGTAGGCGAAATGTTTAGAAACCGTAGATCATAAATTCAGCTATTCTAATTCCCTGACTTTCCCTGACTTAATGGTCAAAATGTCAAGATTTCCCTAACTTTACCTGACCACATTTCACTTCCCTGACTTTCCCTGACGATATGAACCCTGCATTCGATTTAATGTGCTTATAAGGTTTGGAGTAATAACAAAGTGTTTAAAATAATTTTTTTCATGAAACATAAAACTTTGTGGGATAGGGCCCAGAACGTCAGCAACATGAGAACATGTTTCCTGACATCCAATCTTGCTGGGGAACATTTAGATTTTTTTTTCATAATTATGGGGTGGCGTATTTTTTCCGTGAAAATTTAGAAAAAAATTTAAAAAAAATTAAAGATGAAACTGAAATTTAGAACTTCTTTCCAACATAATTAGATAACATTTTTCTCGTGAACAACCATGCCTAGAAAGTGAATTAGATTTGCAATAACCAATAATTACTCCGAACCATCAACATACTGCATTTAGAAAATGTTGACAAATTACTCTAGTGCTATTAATTTACTAAGTGATTGAAAAAACACCTTAAAATACAATCTGCGAAGTACGTTATAATTACGTTCACTTAAAGAAATAGTTTATAGGCCAATATTTGTCACCTATTCACTTACAGTATTTAACGAATATTTTCCTACTCTTGTTAATTATCTGAAACAATACTGAAAATCGAGATTTTGGCACGAATTTTCGTGACGTACATGTAAATAATAATTGGCGTTTCGTTTTCCTTCCTTACCTATGCGTAGACGTTGATGGGAATTTCGATTTCAAGGTTAGTTTGTCTTACTCGAAATCTTAACTAATTTCATTTTCGTGAATCGTACCTTCGCAAGCGGTACGTTTCCTCAAAATGCCCTGGAGCAGAACGTACCACAGTGTATTTCAAGTAACCAGGATATCCGACACGGGACTTAAATTACTGCAGTTAATTGACGTGAAATAAAATTGAGTCAATTTTACGCTTCACGGCATATCTTAATTATGAGATTTCATTACAATTGAAATCTTGAGGAGAATGTATGATACCTGTACGTGACTAATTGGAATATTAAGAATGCCCGTGTTAGCCAAACGAGTACGTTCCATGAAACCGTGCCAGACTGGTCTCACAATTGAAAACTTGACGACGAATGAATGGGAAAATTAAATCCAAAGTTTGAAATAAATTTCTGAAAAAATATTTTGTTTTACCAAACAGAAGAAGAGCCATGCCGGTTGTGATTTACACGTTCGACCGCAGCCCCGTCTGTCGGGCAGTGATGTTGACTGTGAGAGCAATTGGGCTGAAAGTTGATTACAAAGTCATTGATTTGGCCGCTGGAGAACAAAAATCAGAAGCATATCTTAAGGTATCATCAACTCGTCGTTTTGCATCATTTGTATTTCAGTTTTCACTAAAAAAGACCGAATTTGCAGATCAATCCGAATGGCACGGTTCCATTTCTGGACGACAACGGATTCCGTATTTGGGAAAGGTACGTAACGGCTTCCGTACATAGAGAAGTTGCAAAACACTATAGGGTGATAACTTTTAGGAAACGTTACTATAGTTGTAAAACTAGTGCGTGTTTACAGGTACAGAATACATGTATAGCATGGAACCAAATCCTTAAATATTCGAAAATCAGTTTTAGATACTAACATTTTTTGAATAAGTACATGTACGAATAATTCATAGATATACATGTACAGGGTGATCACAAGGTCTTGCCCTCATCATAAGAATTAACTTGGAAAAAGTTTCAAAAAACATTTTTGAATTTTTTTTATTTGATGAATTTAGTTCACGGGAAGAACTAGTAGGCAGTAACCAGTATGTCATGATATACACTGTATACCAAGTCACCGATGAATGTTAGCAGCGATTTCAAAAGAAATGAATTAGAAAGTTTCAAAGACTTGGAAATTACTATACCGTTCTGAAATTGTGCACTGATTGGCGATTCCAAATTTCCATTATAGCCCCATTATGATCTATAGATTCTAGCGATTACAGCGTCACCTGTTGGATTACTACTCCCTGTGCACCAAATTCATAAGCCTGTATATGAAATAAAAAACTAGTTCTTAAACCTTGTTCCGAAATTTGTTTCTTGTAGCTAATTTTAATTAAAATTGGTTTTGTTTTGCATTTAAGAATTTATGATCACCCTGCATATGGTATAGAAAAAATGCATTATTTCGCCTTATATCGTGGACAAGAAGGCGATAATAATGCATGCTGTTCAGAAATGTGTTATATGCTGTGTAAACAATATTTCAAAATAATTTTTTTAATTTATGTTTTTTTGTTTGATTAATGCCGATTTAAAAATTCACTTTAATAATGGTAAATATTTTTATTCCTTGTTCCAAAAAAGAATCCCGTCTAATTTCGGAAAATTCGTAATATTTTTGTTAAAACCGATATCATTTCTTAAAAAAAAATAGAAAAAAAAAATGAAAAATCACCAGATTTGCTTTTGCTTGATGCTTCATAACTGTTGTCTGATTCGAGGGGAAAACATTCTTGTCCACTCATATGAACATGTCTCACCCATTGCGAAAATTGCATTCTCTCAGATTCAAATCATATTTTCTTGAACATTTCATTCTTGAGAATTTCATGTACAGTACATATAAATCATCGTTGACAATTAACTGCGTGTGTATAGTAGCGAAAGAGCAATACTTTTCTTACTCGAATTAGGTTTCGTAACCATTACATTAGAAATGCTAATGTAGTATTTTTGGAAAAATGGCATAATTCCCAATTTTAATTTTTTTTTTCAAATGATTAGTCGAGCAATTACCGGATATCTGGTGGACCAGTACGCCAAAGACGACTCCTTGTACCCAAAGGACCCGAAATCAAGGGCCAAAGTGGACAACATGCTGTTCTTCGACAGTGGAAGCTTGGCCAGCAACATTTCCGAATATTTTGTAAGCTAAAATTCATTTCGAAATCCTCTGAACTTGACCTTGAAATTATAATAGGACCAATATAATTTGCCCAAGGGACTGTCGCAAACTAGTCAACATTTTACATTTTACAGTAATCATTCATCATTCATGAATCATTCAAGAATGATCTTATTAAAATGTTCATAATACTGTACCATTATTGCTAATGTGCTGCAAATTTATCCAGCAAATTAGCAATTCCACGTACAGTCAATACTGGAATTTTAATGTAGAAACACTGGAATGTACAGTGGTCTTAAAAATTTCATTCTGTAAGATTAGAAAGCATATTCAGACAATTATCCTACGTGTTGTGCTAATAAACAGTACAAATTCCGAATCAAATTCCGCAATGTCTCATTTTTGAGATTCCAATTAAAAAGAAAATTTCCCCCATTCAGTACCAAGCTCCCTGTCTAAATTGTCCAAAAGATCCAAAAACGAAGTCTTCTACATGTACCTCTACAGAGACAGTTACTGTTCAGGGGTGTACAGTATAAGTTTTGCAAGCAGCCAATACATTTAATCATCCATGATTTTACATGAAGGCCATTTTGGTCAACATATAGACAGTAAATTACTATTGTGTGTCATAGTCCAAGTAGTCAACATACAACATACAGAGGTGCAGGTGGACACCATCTAGAGGTCACCTTCCATTGAGTTAATGTGGTCAAAGTTCGGGCAGTTAAAATGTGGTCACCATAGGGAGGTGGTCAACTTAGGAGGTTCTATTGTAGCCTCTTTCCAGACTCCCGTTATCCCAGCGCCATCTATGGTGAATTATGCGCAACTTTGCCACATATGTAGGCCTATCAACATTTACCATAAAAATTGACTTACCCAGTTCTAATTTTCCGTTCCAGTACCCTCAGCTGTTCCTGGGCAGACCTCCTGATCCGGCCCGTGAGGCCATCGTCCATTCCAAACTTCAGCATCTCAACCAAATTCTGCATCAGAACAAATTTGCAGCGGGTGACCAACTGACCATCGCTGATTTCAGCATCATCAGCAATCTGGTCTCCTTGCAGGCTGTCCAGTTCAACTTTGACCCGTACCCCGCGATTACCAGCTGGATTGAAAGGGTCAAGGCCAAGGTGCCGTTCTACGACGAGGTTACCAAGAAGGGCATCGACGCAATTCACCAAATGGCCCGGGAAAGACTCCGTCACTAGAATTCAAGACTTGCTTCGAGGCTAATTTGGAATCCGCGCCTGTGAGGCTAGACAGTCAGACCTGGCGCTTTACCTGAAATTTGTACATGTACTAGTAATTGATTTGATTATAAAATTAACTTGCATTTATTGACGGAAATAAAATTCTGGGTTAACCAAATGCGCAAATTTTAATTGTATTAGAGTGTGATTTGACGAAAGCTAGCCTGACAAAACATGTTTCATCGAATCTCAAATGACTTCCACCAACCTTTATGAACATAATTTATTAGGGATTACTATGTTACTGACGGATTAACGATTACTTACTTTCAAACAAAATAACTAAGAACGTATCAAGCTGACAGTACCATCAATACTTGTAATTAAAACCGGCCTGTAGTAACAATATTATCAAAGTTGCCATCTTGGTTCACATTCTTCCAATTTCAGTTGTGTCATCTCAGAACCTATTTCAATACATTATTTAAAAACCAATTAACCATAATTACCTTGACATACGTGGGAAGCAACACTAGCTGCCCAAAGTGATATTTGACCCTACCACATTTTTAGGCCCCTTCACAACTTGACCAAAATTTCCTTTACAGTTACATGTACTGTACATGTAAATGGTTTTATTCCGAAATACACTAAAACATTGCATCTGAAATAATTTACATGTACTGTACACAGAAAAGGATTTATTTGCAGTTGCTGTTATCAACAACTTTCATTCCATCTTTTTTGCAGAGTTTTGGCAAATCTTCTTTGTCTTCGTCACTGGGTTGTCTGGTCATGGTTAAGCAGCCACTGTTAACTGAAAAACGTGTAAAAACTATTTAACCAAGGGCTTTGAAAAGCATGTTGGAAAATTCAATTTCTTGGTGGATTCGAAAAACATTTTCGGAAATGGAAACATTATTTGTGATTTTAAACCTTAATTTTCGATACGATAATCCAATGTACATGTACACTGCAACACTAGTTTCGAAACCTGATTTGCAGGTGATGCTACCTTAAATTTCCTTGACATCCAGGTCATGTTACCATACGTTTTCATGATTTCCATATCATGTTACCTTATATTTCCCTGCTTGTCTGGTAATGTTACCTTAACATTTCACATTATAATCACAGATATGACAAATAATGGAAAAACGTACTCAGTGTGAACTAATTTTTGATTTTGGCCATAAACAAAAACGTTTTTGAAAAACAAAAAACAACTTACTAAGCTTTCCATCCTTTTCTTTCAAAATTAATTTCACTACACCACGGAGGCTTATCACTTCAAGAATATGCCCAGTGGGACCTGAAATAAAAATCAAAAAACGTATTAATAGTGTTAACGACAAATATGGTAGAATGAAATTGGCGAAAACTATGCAAAATAATTATTCAAACGCTTTCCCAGCCACTTGGATTAACATGTTAGTGAGCTTTTAAAATGTAAAAAAATACAATAAAGCAAAATCGATGTTGTAGCTACTGTAGCTGATTGCATTGAATTTTTTCTCATCAGGGGCCTAGACTATTCCACAAATGTATTGAGTTGTACTTGCATATCTACACCTCTATGGAATTGTACTTCTTTACAGGTATGACGTATATGCGATACCTGAATGGAATTGTATTTGTATAGTGGTATGGATTATACTCGATACATGTACTCACGTACAACTCCATGCCTTTTTGGAATAGGACCCAGAATTTGTAATCCTAAAATCATAGCAACTGTTTTCTTAAACTTACTGTCAGTGGCATTATGTAGATCTAACGTTTTGCTATCAATGGTTTTCAGATAATAAACATCACTTTGATTCCTGCAATACATAGTTTTTTAAAAACAAATTAGAACATGATTTATTTTAACACCATAATACTATTGAAAAGTGAGATTAAATCCACCATTTCTGATTATTTTAAAAAAATCGCGTCATTACTGATATTTATTTTACAATTCTTAAGAAAAGTCCACAGAAATTAATTATTCACAATAAGAGTCTTACTAAACTAATTACAGAAAAGTGAGATTAAATCCACCATTGTGATTATTTTTTAATAAAACGCGACATTACTGATATTTCTTTTACAATTCTTAAGAAAAGTCCATGTACAGAAATGAATTAGACTTCCATTAGTCACAATAAGATTCTTCAAAGAAATGTGCCCTTAATATTCAATTCGTTATTAATGTTCCAAAATTTGTTTTAAGGTAAATGAACCTAAAATTCGCTTTATTTGGCAGCGCTTTTAACAGATTTGAAAGTAATTTGGGCTCAAACATGCATCATTTGTGAAAATGTCCATGCTTTCAAATTTCCAAAGTGACCATACCCATTGTTAATCCAGGTCCTGACACACTTAAAACCGTGTATTCGGAAAGTCTCACACTGTATCACGACACATGAGCCCACTGGTTGGGCAGCCAACTGGACATAACCTTTACCGCCAATGGCGTCAAGTAACTGAAACAAATTATTTTGCCAAGTAATTTCCATGCAGACAAACAATTTTAGGAGAATTCGTGTCTCCAAGTCACCAAACTGAACTTGATATTTCTGATGCACAACTGGAAGAACACGTTGATCACAAACACAAAGTTTTAAACCATTAAGTTCCCCACATTACATACCAGTACCGATTTTGGCGCAGAATCTGCTAAGGCCCAGTCACATTGCAAAAACATGTAAGGTACAATCCAGAATAATCAAAATAGTCTTACCGATACGACATGGTGAGTGAATGCTGAAAACAGCAAGAATGCAGTGATTATTTTGATAATCATTTTGAAATTTGATTCACAGTCACAGGCACTTGTATTGAAGATATATCTGGCACAGGATTAGGCCAAAAATGAATTTGACATTTACCTTCCCTTATGGCACATATGTTGTTTGGGATGAAAATTCATTGGCCAAGGCCCATATAAGGATACTGACAATCCATTTGCACCATCTGGTTAAATACATACTACCATGGCAGTCAGGCAACCTAGTCTCATTGGACATTTACAAAAATAGATACTATTAGCATTGTAACTGTCCAAATAGGCTATTGGAACCACCAGATGGTGCAAATAGATTGTCATCAGCAAACAACATGTGCCATAAGGGAAGGTAAACGTCAAATTCATTTTTAGCCTGAACCTGTGTCAGATACATGTAAATCTGCAATACAAGTGCCTGTGACTTTGAATCCAATTACAAAATGATTATCAAAATATTCACTACTTTCTTGCTGTTTTCAGGGTGCACCCACCATGTTGTATCGGTAAGACTATTTCGATGATTCTGGATTGCACCTTGCATGTTTTTGCAATGTGAAAGGGCCATAGCAGACACAGCACCAAAACGGTACTGTTATGTCATGTAGGGAACTTACTGGCTTTAAAACTTTGTGTTTGTTATCATCGTATTCGGGAATTTCGGGAAATTTTAGTGAAATGAAATTCTAAACGTTCGATTTTGGGGCACAATTTTCTGGACTAAAATATTTGTTAATAATATTAATAATAAAGAAACGCCATCGGTGAAATTTTTAAAAAATTCGACCCACATGATTGTTTTTACCCAGATTTCCACAAATTTGTTTAGTGAAATTAATAACTTAATAGCAATGCAAGCGATTTTTTTTAAATGTAGACCCAGATGATTGATTCACCCAGATTTCCTAAAATCTGTTTAGTGATGCTAATAATTTAATAGAGCCGCAGGCGATTTTAAAAAAATCTAGATCCAACTGATTGATTCTACCCAGTTTTCCACAAATTTCTTTCGTGATATTAATAATTTATGAGCGCCGCAGGCGATTTTTTTAAAACTAATCTAGACCCAAATGATTGGTTGTACCCAGATTTCCTCATGTGCTTTTGTTCCCTATGCCAAATCCTACACTGCAGCTTGAAGTGCTTTATTTCAGATCCTTTCTACATAGATTAGTCCCATTCTAGTATGTTACAATCTGCATTTTTTTACTTGCTTGTGTTTTGGCCCATTTCAATCTAGTGTGAATTTTTTAATTTGGGTCCCATTCTATCTAGTATGAATGTCATATTTTTGGATAGGGGTT
>JAQGAF010003445.1:0-17625 GCA_034687865.1 Kryphioiulus occultus
TCAGCTGACCTGGCCTAGAATTTTCTACCCGGGCGCCATTTTGTTTTTACTTTTTCACTCTGGCCAATGCTGCTGACCGAGCTGGTCATTGAAACCAACCTGAAATAAATTATGTCGGCCATAAACCTGCATTTGCAATTCTTTATTGCTCAACAAGTGGATGCATTTATTCATCGAACCAACAACACTTTTAAAAGAATTGTACCATCCATAACAAGTTATATATGACGTCATATAATAAATTGCACAACAAAGTTTAAAACTAATGTGTAATGTTACGATGTTTGTTATAAAATGTATACCTAGACTTATGATGTCCTTTGATCTTTGGCGACACAGCAAGAAAAATTTTACATAACATCATATTAAATAACATTTTTTTCTCATTTTTCAAACAAGTTGTATAACTTTGCAATATAACACCTTTTTATATAGTGTAAACGCAACTTAATTATCTACAACCCAAGATTGACACCTGTCCTAGCTATGAAAATTTCTTTAAGTTTTCATTTGCCAACTACTCGATTTGGATGCCTATATACATGAATAACATTTGTATGATCAAACAGTTTTATTGATTTACAGTATTTCGTTAATTGTATCACTGCAATCCAGGCATAAGCAGAATAGATTCTGGCCAGAAACTTTTAAAATATTTGGAGACAAGCTAACTATAGTTATCGTTCAATAATTAAGAGAAACATTAAAGACAATCGTAAGATACGAACAAAAATTGTTAAGAAATTGCTTTGAAACAAAGGCATAAGTCTGTAGCTAAGCGGTATGCACGTGAATGTAATCTTCTTGCACATGTATGTAATCATTCAGATATGCACAATTTAGCGCATAATCAATAATTCCAAAATACTGAAATACGATTGCCATCAAGAACTGACGCCCATTGCTTCGAACCGAACATATTTTTTGGTAATTCACTTTCCTGTCAATTTTATCACGACGTTGGCAGTAGATTTGACGTCTTCGATCATCTTTATGTATTTTATCGGAAATAATGCGCGGATTTCCCTATCCGTGTATCACCTTATTTACTGCGAGATGCATAATCAAGCTCAGCTCGAAGAAAACTAAATATCTTCTTCTTGGACCATATATACGGTTTATGGCGATAAAAATAGGCCTCCGTCAATAACTTTGGCATAATTTAGAAAAAAAATTCGAATTCTAAAAATGCGTGTCTTATCAAGCGCCACAAAATGAAATGTTGTTTTTTCGGATGATTTATGATGTTGGCACACTGCGATTTCGCAAGCCACCATTTTTTTGTATCCAGAACAGACTATATGTAACGTAAATCCGCAAAAATATAACATGCGGGTGAGGAGTGATTTTACAGTGTGATCATACTCACAGTTAGTTAGAAAAATGTATGTCCATCATACTACTTACATTATGCCACTATTTTGAAAGTTGTTAGAATTGATACTGAAGCATCGTGTTGCACACATGTTATCAGCATAAGTTATTATGCTCATTCATTAGTGGCGTAGACGTTTTTACATCATTTTCTGCTTTTTAAGCTATATTGGGAATACACATTAATATCAGTATACCATGCAGCATATGGTTCCAAAAAGATAAATTTGATGCATGTAGTTCCTAAGTTTTAGAAGAGTTTGAGACCACTGATTTAGACTGATATTTTTAACATCCTGTATTTTCAAAATATGAGGCTTATTTTTTATTTATTCGTTATTTGATTGCTTGCACGACAAACTCGTTTGAGATTATGAGTTAATATTCATAACTTTTTAATAGTTACAGAAATGTCATTTCGCAGCGATTTTGGTCTCTTTCTTTTTGCACTATTCAGTTCGACAGAATGAAAAATTGAACCCAATAACAAAAAGGGAATACAATGTAAAATGGTAATTTCATCGGATTTGCTTCTTACTTTTTTCATAACTCAGTCGAAAAATAAAATATCGCTTTTTTCTTGGCAGTTGTTATTGGCTTTCCTAACTGTTTTCATTGCTGTAGTGAAGTAATAAAATGTCCAATTCAAAATTGGGATTAGGCCCATATGGATTCTGCTTTTACCAATGACACGTACTGTACAGTCATCAGAAATGTGGTGTGACTTTCGTGTTATCACAAGCACTGGTAATCTGTAATATAGTATGATCGTAAAATCCTGCCCTAATTATAAAAATATTTTTAAAAACTGTTAGAAGTACCCCAAAAGAACTTTGTCATGTATTTGGTTGACATGGAGTTCCAGCAGGCGGCGCTTTAACCGCTAGAATCGAAAATGGCATTGTTGTTGGGAGAAGTTCAATGTGTTTTCTGGTACAGTTTGTAATGATACTAAATCACCGATCAGTTTTAAAGGGCAATTTCAAAAAGAAAATTGAATTGTTATGCTGAGACTTTTATGCTGATTTACACTTAACTTAGATAAGCGATTTGGTCACATGATACCAGTAACTATCTTGAGTGTTTTCCTATGTAAACGCCATTTTCGATTTTAACTCTAATAGTTTCCTTGTAATGAGGATAAGACTTTAAGATCACCCTGTATTATGCCATTCAGATGAGTGCATGCACTTTTGTTGGCCGTTATGGAAATCTAATTCAGCTACATGTACATTTAGTGCGTCAATCAGACTATTGTGTTGGGGCATACATGTAATTTTGTGTTCAGCATTTTTAATGATTTTGAGGGAGAAAACCATGCTTGAATGCTTCCTTAGCAACATCAAACAGAAAATAATCTCCCCTGATTAAAACAGTTTTTTCGAGATCACTGAAGTGCTCATTACAATATCGATCCATGAAGTGTGTGCCCATATTACTGACATTTCTCAATTACTGAACAAAGTTTAGAATATCAGTGAGCAGTTCACATTTTTTCTCTAAAAGCTTTAGACTATGCATGGTGTCAATGTGGTACAATGACGCCATGCATCTACTGTGTATGTTAGTGTAAAATCAATTTCCCATTTAATTTTTAACCAGCTCGTGCCTGGAATTTTTTGGCTTAATGATTTTTGCATTTTAATTAAAACATTGGCTCATCTGTCACTTGAAATGCAAATTTGCGCGTCGCGACGCATTTCTATGATGAAATTAACTAAAGTGCTAAGTGGCAATAGCTGCTAAAATTCATTTTGTGCGGGTTTTAGATGATAAACAGCTACATGTATCTACTTATTCATGCATGCTCCATAAACCAATTTTGAATCAATGCATTTTCCCTTTGGTAGTTTTGCAATGAAATAATAAGATTAACAATATTTTGCGCACGCGGCTAGATGAAAAGGACTGTGAGAATCGAAACGAAATATTATGTTAAATATTTCAAAAATAATCGTCAAAATTATCACCAGTGGTTTTGAATAACTAAGACTACATTTATGTTTGGGATTTATCCTTAAACTCTTTATTTTAAGGGCCTCCATATATCACTGAAGATGCATTATGAAATGCAGATCGTTATGTTGGAAACCAATTCTAATGATAACTAAATAAAAATTGCATCATATTACCCATTTTAACATTAGCGTTGGCAGATACATACATGTAATTTCAAAATCAGTGTAAATTTATATATTTAATTAAAATGATATTCATAATTCGTAACTCCAAAAAAGCTTTAAAAAAAATGTTGCCCAATTGTTTACATTATTTAATTTTTTTATTTAAGAATGTTAACAATTGGACTAATACAAAATAAATTAAATTAAAAAACTCTTTTTGAAGCTATGAATTATGAATATCATTTTTGCTTCCATATCTAACTTACATTGACTTTGAAATTATGTGCTTGCTAGCGATAATAAAACGGGTAATATGGAGCATTTTTTTATTTATTTAGTATTTGCGTTCAAACGTATCGGTCGTCATTTCATAATGCATCTCCAATGACTCTATGCATCACTGGAGTATTTATTGTTAAAAATTTAAACATTAACGACGATTACAAATAGAAAGTGTTTTGTAATGGGACTAATTTATTTATTGGCTGGCTCGTTCTAACTTTTGCTGATGCAAACATATAGTTTTGCATCCAAAATTGCATTACGCTCTACCTAGATGCTTCAAGGAGCTTAACTGCCTTAGAAATGTAAAAGAAAATAAAAATGCTGCTTAATAATGGATATGGTGAGCAAATGGAGGGGCTTGGAATGAAAGTTAGGTTGTTATCGGAATGGAAGCCCTTAATATACCATTTTTTTTTTTGCAACCAAAAAAATGTTATTCGTGTTTGTTCTTCTTTTTATACTTTCCTTTGCTTTTCTCGTCATTCATCCGATTTCCAAAAAATTCACGTTGAAGTAAGTTTTAATGCATGAGATTAGTGATTAAAATTTCAGGAGGCAATTACAGTATTTACTCTTGATCTCTGATCTGAACATTAATGAAATTGCGAAGTACGAAATAACTGAAGCTAATTCATTTGTACTTCGATGAACAACAAATCCGGGGAAAACAAATAAAAGGTTCAGTTTATTCTAGATCAATGCCTATGACGTTAATTTAATTAAGCGATAGCCAGCTTAGATAATGTTAAGGATATCACATGCCTGAAAACGTTGCAGAAGGGTGCATACACGTACATCTACTATAGCCAAAAAAAGTTCACTACAACGGCCATTACGGGCCATAGGTCAAAGCAAAACAGAGATACCTAAAGTCACATTGGTGCTAATCGAGTAGTTTGAAAGCTGATGCGAGCATTGCAAACAATGTGAGGCAATGGAAATAATAGGGGGTGTCAATCCTATAAAAATAATTGTTATTGAAATTGACTAATTGGTGTGCGCATGTACATATGGCTACCAAAACCTGAAAAACCGGTTTTGGTAGTCATTGCGGATGCGCACACCAATTAGTCCATTTCAATTGTAATTATTTTTTTAGGATTGACATCCCCTATTATAACACTTTTGTCTGAGTCACATCTTATGTCTGCCATCATCACAATCTGTAGTTGAGGATAGCACTGTTTTAAAACATTGGACTAAATTTTGTCGTTTCGCTTATTTTTCACTCAATAAAGTTAATACTGCGTTTTTCAATGTGATCCTGATGAAGAACGCAGTGTTAAAATGCTACGAAGAACTTCAAAAGTAAGCAAATAAATGACAAAACAACGAAATTTTGATAATTTTTTAAACCAGGACCATCCACAACTGCGGAAATACAGTGACTATATACTCTATATATGTCATATATGCCATGCAAATCTTCCGACTCTGATTAGAACTATTCTTCAATTTTGTAATTTGTTCGTTACATGTACGTTGTATACCGTACATGTACATGTATTTTTAAAATATGTAATGGAAATAGTGTTACAATTGTATTTATTTAATTTGTTTCATAAAATTGGAACGGATTCTGTTGAATTTATATGGATTTGTATACTAAAACACGATTCGTGTTACAGCATTTCGCTTTACGGCCTACTTTCCAAGAGCCTATCTAGACCGTTAAGCTAGGTATGGGTGTAATGGCAAATTTGTGAAAGCTGACAATTGCATGGCGATTGAGATTTTATCATGATTGGTGTGTCTAGCAATCGGTTGCAAGACCAGCCGGCACCCATGTCTTTTTTATTCAGCTTCTTCTTTTGCGTTTCAATTTATCGTTTCCATTACCATTCCCATTTTATTATACTGTACCTTTGCCAGCCATTTGTCATTCTTCATCTCTATTCCCTCCTCCACCCTTAATGTACTTTGCTTACTCGCTTCAGTCCCCTGCATTTGCATAAATCATTTATAACCTAATTTAGGAACCATTCGGATTCATAATTTTTGTGGTCGTCTTTTATTCTAGGTGAGCCTCAGTGATACTAGCTCGGCATTTATTTTACCCGCAAGACCAGTTTGGAAAAACCTGTAAGTTGTTGCCCTCACCATCACTCTTGTATACAGAAAAACATCCCATTTGATTCAATTTTTAAGCCTTGTTTTTTGAACTATGCTCTATCTTAAAATTGGACTTTTATTATCGACGATGCGCTTCATAACTCAGTGTCTCAGAGCGTGGCATAAGGCAGAAATGTTGGTGATATCATAGTTTTTGCCAAGTTATTGTTAGCTTTGATATCACGTTGGTTACCCAGTTGACAGCTGATGTGACATTGCTTATTGACCTGACTTCAATTTAGTCAGTCTGTTTGACAATTCGTTGTGTTGCATTTGAATTGTCGACTCGGACTTGGTGGTTTTATAAACTAAACTTTTAATCCTTTCTGGTCCAGTGACACCTTTGGGAATCATGGACTTCGAATGACCATAAATGCTAAAGCATTGAACAGAACTTAATGCTTTAGCTTTCTTCTGACTTATTGAACAACTTATTTCAACTCTACTTGTCTTGTATACCACAACCTATACCTGTCGAAATTAATCCATTTCTTTTTTTTGTTTTTCGTTTATCCTAACTGATAACCTGACCTGGTCATCTACCAATGCAATGTGTGATATAGAACCAATGACTCCTTTGGGAATCATGGATTGAGCAGGAATTAAGGCTTTAACTTTCTTCTCACTTGTTGAACAATATTGTTAAGAAATATGCTACATGTAGTTGAACTGTGCTAGAAATTCACCAAAAATAGATTCAATGCAATGCAATTGAACTCAGTACCCTACAATTAGTAAGTGACTACCATGTGGTAGGGGGTGTTGTTACCACCACATTAGGATGGCCACCATCATCATTCTAAAATTTAATTTCTCGAAGCTTATTGCTGTCCTTTGGTGGAGAATTCCAATTATAATATAACCGTTATTAATTTGTCAGAGCGATTTTATCATTTACTGCCAAAGTACACATTTCATGGAGTGAATAATATATGCAAGACAAATTCAAGTGCTCTGAAAATGATGAGTGCTATTAAAATGATGATGATTATAATACTAAATTTAGTTGGTAAATGCCTCGTGTTGTCAGTAAATCTTCAAATATAAACGGTTCGTTTGTGGCCTATTTGATGACACGCAACCCAGCCACAATTCATATTCACACTAGCTTGCCATTTTTAATCATGTTTTCCCAGAGTTTTCCATGAATGTCAATGAAATTTAAATTTCGATTAACGTTTATGGTGGTTATTGAAACCGAAAAATGAATCTGGGCACAGCAATTACGCATTTTTGTCGAGGGGTGGTAGCGCTGTGTTGCGTTATAAAGTCGCAGTTTATTATTCGCAACGTGTGTAAACAAGGACACAAATGGCCCCATTTATTATGCAACCTGCTACCGCTTAATAAGCTGGGCGTGTTGCGTTGCTCTTCGCAAATTGCACGTCGAAAATTAAATTGCAAAACTTCGCTTTAGTTGAAGTGTTAGGCACGATCACGTGGTCTGTAATGTTGCGCGTGTTGACCCCGTGACCTTTATTTGAGTGTTATGCTCGATTCCCATTGATTTTCAGCTGTGTACATAGCGGTATGGTTGCCATCTAATCGGTGCCGATTTTTTCTAAAAGCCCTTTTAAATTTATCTCTGATGCGATAGGGTCATCGTGGGCTTGCCCCCTATTATTTCGCGACTCAACACTACCGCTGTGCAATGCTAGATTGCCATCTTTTGACGCTGACCCATTAGGTCAGTTGCTTCAAATGATGGAAAAATTATATTTAGTGAATAATAAAACAATAGTACGTATCAGGTTAAGAGTGCTCAGTTTCACTCTGCCCTCTATCGGCATTATAGAGCCGATTTACTACTTGACTACTGCTGCATAAGAATATGGTACATGTACCTCTAAAAATTGGCTTGGATTCTTCATATTATGAAAGTCTTATGATGTGTAAGTATTGGCTGTTTTAAGTTAGCTTCATTTGAAGCAACTGTTTTAAGTCGCAAAATTTAAAATTGTAGCTGCAAGAATTCCAATTTGGGCACGTGCTATCATAGCTGCACTTTTTATATCATTTCTACATGTACATTTATTATACATTTCTATATCAAACAAGTGATAAGGTTCATAAACGTTTGCTGGAGGGCAGAGTTCTTTTAGCACTCTTAACCTGATACGTTCTACAGATATCTTGTGCAAGTACAATCGTTTGTGAATGTTTTTTTTAAGGAAGAATAAGTACAACATGCAATAACAATAAAATTAGCGTGTTTTATTGTTTTTGGGACGCTCCCAACTGAAAATTAGCACGATGTTCAATTGTGGACACTGTTATGATAATTGTTTAAGTTACTTCAGCTTAACATCTAAGATTTTGGTCTGCCATATTTTCTGTTTCGTGTTTGAAGTGCAATGCAATTTACGAATTAACTTTGGTTCCTTCTAATTTCGTATATTTGTATTGATTAATTTCATAGTAAAATTCTGGAGGCATTTCAACCATGTTTAGATGATTGATTAATTGTTAAAATTGTGGGTTTTTCAAATCTGTATTAGCGAAGAATTCCGATATTTGTAATTTTACAAAAAAACATTCCTTCAGTATTTGCCGAGGTTTTTTTTTTGTTTAAATATGAAGGGTAGTGTTTTAATGGAATTAAATTTTCGCGATACTTCTTGAGACTGAAGACCAAGCTGAGTCAGTCGACTACTTTTATTTGGATTGCAAGACATTTGATTCGCTATCTAGGTTCATCTCGTACTTAATTGCGTGAATGTTTTCATACAGTGAAAGGCTTAGCTAATGAATAATTTAGCGACACAAGGCTGCATTTACTGCGCCAAGTTATGAGAAATTTCTCGGTATAAAACATACGCATTGCAGCTGACTGCCAAATCGTCTTTCGCAGCCCCCATTTTGAGATGTGATAGGAATCTAGAGAGACATTACGAGAATTATATACGAGAGTTTGAATTGATAAAATGTTGATTCAGATTGAACCCTAATAACCCAATGTCAACAGCAGGCTTCTTCTTAATTGAATTCCAAACAGAAAGCCTTGTCGACTTAGCAGCTCCATTCTAAGATAGGATATATGGTTACTTAGTGTCAGTTGCTAATGGAAGATAAATACATGTATATTGTTATAGTAACGGTTTTCCCGTTGTAACTATCAATTGTGAATGGTTTTATTTGTGGATTCTGCCAGCTATCCAACACATAAGTGTTTTAAATTTCAGATATACAATTTTTATGGTGTACTACATGTATGGACAGAACATTCAGGAATGTTTTGTGGAAACGTTGTCTTATGTCATTGACTGGCACATGTTTTTGTATCTGTCTAGAATGGCCATTGTTTGCGGAATATTTTTTCCGTCAATCACTTTATCCTAAAAACTTGTTGCCTGTCTGTTTATTCAGCACAGTTTTATTGCTTCTGGCCTTCTTCTCTCCACTTATCCACTAAGATTCGCCAAATCGATATTTTCAATCATTTCTTCATTTAAAAATATGGCAAATCTCTGTCATGTCCTCAATTCTAACTGGCTGTACTTTTCAGACTAAACTTTACATTTTGGCCATTGCGCGATGTACAGTATGTGCATCCCAATTTTGTCATGTCATGTTATAAGGTCATGTTGGAACGGCAGGTTTCTGAAATTGTTGACCAAATTAAACATGTATTATAAACGAATGAAATCACATTTAAACTCAAAAATCAAATTCCTTACTTGTAGACTCAGATTCCAGTGTATACATGTACACTGTAGGTGGACGTTTGTAACTATTAATGCCTCTGAAATTGTTAGCTTAAATCAACCAGGTTGGTTGGCAGTCAGGAAAACCTGGAAAAGTCAGGGCAATTCATATAATGTCTGGAAATCTGTTGTGTTACAGCGATTTTGGCTGTTAATAAGTCTCAGAAAAGCAACAGAAAGGATGCGTTTGTTCTCAAGTTTTTCTAAAACGTTTATCATTAATATTTCCTATTACATGTATATCTCTGATGAAAACTCCATGAACACGTATGATCTGGTTGTAAAAAAATCCACCGACAAACGCCTAAAATAAATTTTTTCTGGTATTTTTTTTAAAAAGTATTGCCTATATATACAGCAATCCTAAAGATAAATAGGAGGCTATAACTTACCAAGTCATAAGTAGCAAATTTTTGTATGAATCTTATTGTTCAAAAAATTGCCTTAGCATTTCCGCCAGTATTAATGTTTTTTAATATTTCAAATTCAAGCCCGCAAAAATGCAGTGTGCGTGTATTTTGGGGATTTAGTGGTTTCATCCAAAAAATCCTCAGTGTTCCCATTGTTGTTAATTATTGGCCCTGTCTGATGTCAAATTGGTAAGATTCGAAAAAAGTTGTTTTAATTGTTTGGAAATTATGTATAAAGTGCCTGAAAAACCTGGAAAATTCAGAGAAATTTGATTGAATGTTTATACAACTCGTAAATACAATTTCATATACGCAATTCAATCTCAAGGTAATTTTCCATTTAATTTTTCATTATTTCAATTTTTTTCGATATATTATATAGATTAATTATCCGAGTAATGCAATGATTCAAATATTTAATGTGCCACGGTATCCAGTAAGCCTGGATATTACTCCAACTCTCAAACTCATTACCAAGCTCTGTAATCGTATTTTTATATACTGAATAATGTTTTTCCAACCTCAAGATTGATTTTAAGTAATTCTAACAGTGGGTGTAGGGCACATAAAGGGTCATTATTTTGCGATAAGTCATTGTGTGTCATTAATATTCTTCGAATCGCTTCTCGGTCTTCTTATCCACGGCCTTACAATTATTCAAATATTAAATAAGGAATAATTATAGGGTGCTCTTTATGCACACCAATTGTAAGGGGAATACATGTACGTGGCCTGGTTTATAAATTGGTCTTATTAATGCTTCCTCCGCGCTATAAATTATGTTTTGATCGCTTCACTCCTAGACACATAATACCGAGAGCGATTTAAAATTTACTGGACGTTAAACTATCGTAAAATTAAAGTATTAAACCCCCCTTTCATCGTTGCGTTTTCGCTACTAATTTTTGAAACTAAAACTGGTTATGCTGTATTATTTTTTTCTCCATTTTCTAGCAACTTTCATTCGCTGTTGCTATACTGAATTTTGGTTCCTGAAACTCAGTATATATGACTTGGTGACTCGGCAGTTGTTGTTTGACGTATCATATTTCAAGGCTCATATGCTCATAATAAGGACATATTTTAATCTTCATGCATGTACTTCTAGAGTACTATACGTTTCCTCTTCAGAAACATCACATCGTTATTTTTATATTTATTTTCATCTGCTTAAAATAGAATAAAGATGAGAGCGAACTACATGTTGACATCCGCAATACATGTATTAATCAACATACATGTACATTGTAGATTAGGCTAACCTTGCAGCCTTCACTTAGACTGTCGCATAATCACTAGGATAAAATAAACACACTTGATAATTTAAATGCTTACAAGATCATCAAATTAATTATCAAATCAGTATATTATCAATTAGTGTTTTTGCCAACTTGACTTTCGACTGCCAAAGTACAAGTTGCGAAGCTGTCTGGGTACCCCTGATAAATTTTTGTTACTTCAGCAACTATGTTTCAGCTTCCACGCACGTGTTATGTCATCATCACACTTAGTGCATTATAAATTATAAATTACTGTTACACTATTCAGTTACCTAAAATAACTTAAGGCCCCGTTCACACCAATTATGTCCCCTGTATTCAAATCTTCAGAAGTCTTTCAACTTTAAGAATTAATTAAATCCTTTTTCCTAATTAAACAACTTTCAACTTTCATACAACTTTACATACAACTCTGGAGCAATTTCAAATTTAAGTCTTAGTTAAATCCTTGTTACAGTATATATGAATTATCAATTTTGGACTCAGTTTTCCGCTCGCACACAACATGTTTGAGCCATACAAAATTCAGTTTCCCTGCTGGGTGTCCGGAGACATACGGACGAAAATTTCGCATCCTTTATTTTATTGGTGGCTCCTTATTGAGTTTAATGTGGGTTGCCATGGCGATTTGATACATTTTCAATGGTTGCACAAAGTTCATATGTATTAGCTAAAAGATGACTGCTGGGAGTCACTACTGCGTAGAAGCGTTATAATTAGAAGAGACTGTTCATCGCATCTTACCTGAGTTACCTCGAAGGGTTTTATCATTGCCATTATAACAAAAAGAAAAAGCTAACAATGTTGACTGGCTTTTTTCAATCTTGTTTCGTATTTGTTTTCCCGAGTAGATTTCTGGCTTATTGGTCGGATGAGTCGTAACCCATGCTTTGAACATCATCAGAAAATCATGGGGGAATCATTGGCGGCAAAATGAAAGCATGGATTGCCCCGTGGAGAGTTAGATTTGAAATTCCAAAGATTAGTGAGAAAGAATGGCGCGTCCCACTAGGACCTAAGGTTTTGTTGAAAAAAAGTAAACTGTAAAAAAAATGAGACGTGGCCATTACGCCCTGGCCTGCAGCGATTCAGCCTTAGCTCAGCAGTATTTTTTCTTCTCGCCAATATGAATTTTCGGATTGTGCTGACATCGTCGTTGTGTTTTGATATATATTTTTATAACTCTTCCATAACGTTAAGTCTCGACCCATAAAACAGCTTTGCCGTTTTATTTTTGAGACAACGCTGGGTAATATAGTTTTGGCGCTGTCTCTCTGAATAACGATCTGACGTCCAAGTATTACACATATGGACCCACATTTTTTGCTTTTCTGGTCGTGATTCAATTTTTTTAGTCTTGGTATATGATAATTAAAATGTTACGAGCAAACCAGGGCCCTACTTCCTAAAACTTTGACGAGTAAGGAGTTTTTGATGAGGAGTAAAGTGTGAGTAGTGAAGAATTGAGTATAATTCTGTTTCATAAACATATCATCCCAAATCCTCAAAAATATATTGTGACTACTGTGAGGATTTGAGAAGTATGGCTGGCTCAGCATTGGTTTTATTGAGTCAACTGTGTGTAGGATAAAATCTTGCAAAATGTGTCACTAAGATTTACTCGCCTCTTTACCTCTCACAAGTTAATTGTTTTCCCTTAGCACCCTTAGAATGTTAATCCCAGTGTCTCAAGTGTACTGAGGATTTTTAAATCATTCCTCAGAATAATCATCAGGAGTTTGAAGTTTATTTCACCTGTACACCTGCCTTTTTTATGAATTTCTCCTCATGTTTCTACGCCCCAACTACTCATATATTTTTATGAAATGAAATTTGGACTTTTGATTACAAGTTATAACGTTTTCCTGGGCTAACATTACAAGTTTGAGGACGTTCAAATATCTCGTCATTACTTTTTCATAATTTTCAGAAAATAGACCAACAAATTTACAATTAAGCTAACTTTTTAAAACATGCGATCAGAAATTGTGCATTGTAGACCATATTTCCATATGTCTAACACTGTATACAGGCGAACTTTTTTGAAAAACTATATTAGATCACAAATGGTGGATTTTAGCTCAGGGTTTTATAAAGCATTGTAATTTTTTGATTTTTAGGGAATAATTAGAAAAAGCTAAGTTGTCTTTCTCAGGAAGTAGTTATCATGTTTAATGTGATTGGGATCTGCTATTAATTTCACGTTTTTCTCGAGAAATTGTCCAATGTCATAAATTTGTGAGATGGAAGGAGCCAGGAGGCCTTCATATGTCAAACTCAGACATACATTATTTTTTGTCGGTTTCTTGCATCAATTATTAAACCCTTGGTGTAGCGACTTACACTGTACAGGCAGTCCATTGCTACTCGTATGTATTTTTAAATCCCATTATAAACCACATTGTAATTTGTCTCAACTGGGAGTGCACTTTCTACTGCACCTATTTCCCATATTGCATCGCGAGCCCTTTTCTCATAATAAATATTGCCGCCGTTCATTCGGAAGGGGGTTTGTGCTGCCATTTGTTTAAGCAGAGCTCACTGTAGTGGATTATGCGCTGCCCTATAAATATATATTGCATAAAGTGAAATGAAATATTACACGTGTCGTACGCTGGAAAGATACGCGATTTGGATGGAGCTCCCTGAGGTAATGGGGAAGAAAGATGCCAGAGTATATGGGCACACCTGCGTGCTTACATGTGGACTTGCGTGCATTATTTCAAGTTTAACATATAGAATAAATGGTCGCATATACTATAGGAGAAAAAATAAAACGGCATATTTTATTTTCTCGACAGTTTTGCTATTTTTTTTGCTAACATAAATACGAAGAAAGGGCACACCAAAGTGCAAGTGCATTTCGAATGCACCCGAATGGGCAAAATATGCTACATATATGAATAAAAAATCCGCATAATACGCTGATAAATTCCCAAGTACACGTGTTTGGCAATCATTCATTGAACTCTTTATTTAGGTGGATTCAGATCAAACGTGTGGCCAGCCAAATTGCATAAATGGATATGGTCACTTGAGGTTTAAAGTTTATTATAGATATGTCTGTTAATGTAAAGTATGTACAATGTGCCCAATCATATTTTAATGTCTGTCCAGTCCATGTAAACAATGCCACCATTGTTTTGTTTAATTTCGTTTGTGCATTTTGGACATTTCGAAAATTGTAAATTTATTCTATTTGTATTTTACATGTATGAATACAAATGAATATGAAACAGTTAATTTGTTGATGAGTTATCCCGATTTATAATACGAACGATGCCAGGCAGGCTTTGTTTACGTTCGTGTTTACTATTTCCAATAACAATTGAAATAGTAATGGAAATAACAATGGAAATAATAATGGGAATAACAATGGAAATAATAATGAATACATGCACTCGTAAAGTGTGTGTTCAATGATTTGTTTAAATTGCCCTTAATGTTGTATCAAACCAAAAAGCTAAATATTTGTTCTCCCTCGTTGGAAGAAAATTCAACGAATAAATACTAATATATTATTCACTGTAAATCGAAAAGTTACCAAGAACACTAAAAGCATGCATTTTTAGATCGCAATTTGCCAAAAATATAGATCATGTCAAAGCATGTTATGTGATCTGTTAGATGGCCTCATGCTCTTGAAATGTGTTCCCAATATGTTCTAAGTATGGAAATTTAGGTCACAATCCTTGCCACAAATATAGACCACGTATGGTGAACCCTGAATGTTCTGAAAAGGTGATCTAAACAATTAAAATATAGTTTGAGCATAATCTTTAATGTTAAAGAAATGAAAAAATAAACCACCAGAACACATGAGTTATGTGCTCCACCTCAAAATGCTCCAAGGATACTTTCAAAATGTGATTTAGGAAATTAACGTGGTTTCTTTTAAATTGTTCTACTTTTTTCCATTTATTTATATAATTTGTGGATTTCCTCAAATCACCATAGAGCACATTTTTTCTCTTAAGTTCACTTGAGTTCAGATATTTTGATTAATGTTTATGCACTTTCATGTTCTACGTGTGCATTTTTGATTAACAGTGTAGATATAATCAGATACCAAAGTGAATATTGAGGATTCATTTTGGATACAAATCAGTCTTGGTTGAATCATTTTGTGGATACATCAGTCTTTTGTGGATACATTTTTGGATAAGATTTTGCTTAGATCCACTCCCAGCTCTTTGTTTTCCTTCGTATATAACAGTAACACGTATTTCTACTGTGTTACGAATGCATTTAAAATTGTAATATTTTGAGGTGTATGGCGAATATGTTTTGACGAAGAATTAGCAACTCCTTTATTCAGAAGCTTATTCACGAGCATGTTTCCTGCTGCCAAGGTTTACGCTGCACGACGTCGTTCAATATTTTTTCTTATTATTTTCTCGCTAAAATGACACTCAATTAATTCGGGAGCATCGCATCTTTTTGATCGATTCACACCACGTATACGCGAACACTTTGAAAAAAAACAAAAAAAAAACAGCGTTTCTTTTGCAATCCTAAAGTAAGCTTCCTGCGCTCAATTGCTCGAGGATTTCTTTCAGCAATTTTTACCCTGGGTCTTACGTTTTACATATCAAGATGTGAAAAAAATTAAGAGTTAGGTATTTAATTAACAAGTGCGAGAGATGCTGTCAAATATCGCTGCGCAGCACGATGCCAAGAGGCGAAAAAACACTGAAGCAACAACATTGAACTCCTGATGCTATTTTAATGGGTTTCTGTCTGCTAAGTTGCCGTGATACGATTAGAGAAAGCATCCATATTGAAACGGAGTTGAGCATAAGCGAACCAAAAGCCCAAACACGTTTTGCTAAACTAGTTGGAATGCATTCGTTCTTCACAAATAACGCAATTTTCTTACTCGGAAATTCACCGTTAAGGTCGATATTTCTTACGGCTGATTTGTTTTACGTTAATTAATATCGAACATGGCGTTCGTTCTGCACTAATTACATAAGTGGAATTGAATTAAAACTTTACGATGTACTGGAAAAGTTTTGTTTAACTGAAACTGCTACTTCTCGAGTCGTGTAGATTTGCTGATATTTGTTCACTTTGCGAATCAATAAGTTATAAAACTATTGCCTACCCTACACTATCATTATTACTACTGTCATTATGTCGATACTGACAGTAAGTTATCCGAAAATTCGCCATGCAATTTTAACAAGATACCCGATTACCTGCTCTACATAAAAACAAGTAACAACTTAAAAATAAAAATAAAAAAACACCTTCTTGTAAATTCCAGATGTTGTGTAAATTACTGTAGGGGCTCATCTGACGTTAGTTTACTGAATCGTTATGCACTTGTATTTTTCCCTATAATCTATCGTATGTGATCAGTACAAATATAACAAACTAACCTTCTCAGAGTGTATTTTGTGCATGTGTAGTGTATGATGTGATATCTCATTTTTGTCAAAAATGGGTAAATTCTAGTGTCTAATGTGATATATCATATTAATCACTAACTAGGTAAAGTCTAGTGTATGATGTGATATCCCATAATTTTCAAAAACTTTGTCAAGTCTGCACAGTATTTGCGTATTAATTGGTATTAACTGAAATTATATATTGAATTTATTTGTATATGACATAACTTTAACAATAAATGTACAGACGTCTAATGAATGTTAATGCACATCACCACTCACAAGCTCTTCGTGAACTTCGTGCTGTTATTGCTAATAAAATTTCAATTTCAATTTCAATGAGAATATAACATCAATCCATCAGTACTGCGCCCAATACACTACAAACAAAAACAAACATACTCGCCTTTTGAATTTTACGTTTTTTTTTGCTAGGATTTTCGTTTACACTATCAGTATTAATGTCAGTATGTTGAAACTGACAGTATTACTAGCTGTGTAGGGACCCCTGACGAGGTACGATGCAGACATTATAAAAGATGAAACTATGGTGTTGTCTGTTGAAGTGATGTGATTTTCGACGCACCCAACAATCATACCATCTTTCATTTAATTATAGGAATACTCACAAATTCTGCTTTTGACACCATAGAAATATTAGTTTTACATAATGGAAGCAATTTGCACGTTTGTGACAGATAATTTATTGACGTACCCATCTCGTCGATTGGTTGCACAAACAGTTACTGTATATAATGTAAAAAGGCAATAGTTGTCGTCAGTAAATATTTGACAGCACCACGTTTATGTATCTGGTTTCCAAATCAAAGTCTCCCCAAGTAAAAATATCAATTGGTTAAATTAAATAATATCAATTGGTTAAATGGAAATGTAAATTGGAATTGCTTAACAATTCAATCAATAGGTTTAATGACAGCAATTGG